>JAPDOI010001775.1:110000-142693 GCA_029168955.1 Aplectana chamaeleonis | reverse complement strand
TACACGGCGCTGGCGGTGTTGCGTGGTGAGTACACGGCGCTTTGGGTATTGCGTGGTGACTACACGGCGCTTTCAGTATTGCGTGGTGACTACACGGCGCTGTGGGTGCTGCATATTGAGTACACCACGCTGCGGGTGCTGCTTGGTGAGTACACGGCGCTTTCGGTATTGCGTGGTGACTACACGGCGCTGTGGGTGTACCGTGATAACTCCACGGCGCTGTGGGTGCTGCATGTTGAGTACACCACGCTGCGGGTGCTGCTTGGTGAGTACACGGCGCTTTCAGTATTGCGTGGTGACTACACGGCGCTGTGGGTGTTCCGTGATAACTCCACGGCGCTGTGGGTGCTGCATATTGAGTACACCTAGCTGCGGGTGCTGCTTGGTGAGTACACGGCGCTGTGGGTGCTGCATGTTGAGTACACCACGCTGCGGGTGCTGCTTGGTGAGTACACGGCGTTTTCAGTATTGCGTGGTGACTACACGGCGCTGTGGGTGTTCCGTGGTAACTCCACGGCGCTGTGGGTGCTGCATGTTGAGTACACCACGCTGCGGGTGCTGCTTGGTGAGTACACGGCGCTTTCAGTATTGCGTGGTGACTACACGGCGCTGTGGGTGTTCCGTGGTAACTCCACGGCGCTGTGGGTGTTCCGTGGTAACTCCACGGCGCTGTGGGTGCTGCATGTTGAGTACACCACGCTGCGGGTGCTGCTTGGTGAGTACACGGCGTTTTCAGTATTGCGTGGTGACTACACGGCGCTGTGGGTGTTCCGTGATAACTCCACGGCGCTGTGGGTGCTGCATGTTGAGTACACCACGCTGCGGGTGCTGCTTGGTGAGTACACGGCGTTTTCAGTATTGTGTGGTGCCTACACGGCGCTGTGGGTGTTCCGTGGTAACTCCACGGCGCTGTGGGTGCTGCATGTTGAGTACACCACGCTGCGGGTGCTGCTTGGTGAGTACACGGCGCTTTCAGTATTGCGTGGTGACTACACGGCGCTGTGGGTGTACCGTGATAACTCCACGGCGCTGTGGGTGCTGCATGTTGAGTACACCACGCTGCGGGTGCTGCTTGGTGAGTACACGGCGCTTTCAGTATTGCGTGGTGACTACACGGCGCTGTGGGTGTACCGTGATAACTCCACGGCGCTGTGGGTGCTGCATGTTGAGTACACCACGCTGCGGGTGCTGCTTGGTGAGTACACGGCGCTTTCAGTATTGCGTGGTGACTACACGGCGCTGTGGGTGTTCCGTGATAACTCCACGGCGCTGTGGGTGCTGCATGTTGAGTACACCACGCTGCGGGTGCTGCTTGGTGAGTACACGGTGTTTTCAGTATTGCGTGGTGACTACACGGCGCTGTGGGTGTACCGTGATAACTCCACGGCGCTGTGGGTGCTGCATGTTGAGTACACCACGCTGCGGGTGCTGCTTGGTGAGTACACGGCGTTTTCAGTATTGCGTGGTGACTACACGGAGCTGTGGGTGTTCCGTGGTAACTCCACGGCGCTGTGGGTGCTGCATGTTGAGTACACCACGCTGCGGGTGCTGCTTGGTGAGTACACGGCGTTTTCAGTATTGCGTGGTGACTACACGGAGCTGTGGGTGTTCCGTGGTAACTCCACGGCGCTGTGGGTGCTGCATGTTGAGTACACCACGCTGCGGGTGCTGCTTGGTGAGTACACGGCGCTTTCAGTATTGCGTGGTGACTACACGGCGCTGTGGGTGTACCGTGATAACTCCACGGCGCTGTGGGTGCTGCATGTTGAGTACACCACGCTGCGGGTGCTGCTTGGTGAGTACACGGCGCTTTCAGTATTGCGTGGTGACTACACGGCGCTGTGGGTGTTCCGTGATAACTCCACGGCGCTGTGGGTGCTGCATGTTGAGTACACCACGCTGCGGGTGCTGCTTGGTGAGTACACGGCGTTTTCAGTATTGCGTGGTGACTACACGGCGCTGTGGGTGTTCCGTGATAACTCCACGGCGCTGTGGGTGCTGCATATTGAGTACACCACGCTGCGGGTGCTGCTTGGTGAGTACACGGCGCTTTCAGTATTGCGTGGTGACTACACGGTGCTGTCGGTGTACCGTGATAACTCCACGGCGCTGTGGGTGCTGCATATTGAGTACACCACGCTGCGGGTGCTGCTTGGTAAGTACACGGCGCTTTCAGTATTGTGTGGTGCCTACACGGCTCTGTGGGTGTTCCGTGGTAATTCCACGGCGCTGTGGGTGCTGCATGTTGAGTACACCACGCTGCGGGTGCTGCTTGGTGAGTACACGGTGTTTTCAGTATTGCGTGGTGACTACACGGCGCTGTGGGTGTACCGTGATAACTCCACGGCGCTGTGGGTGCTGCATGTTGAGTACACCACGCTGCGGGTGCTGCTTGGTGAGTACACGGCGTTTTCAGTATTGCGTGGTGACTACACGGCGCTGTGGGTGTTCCGTGATAACTCCACGGCGCTGTGGGTGCTGCATGTTGAGTACACCACGCTGCGGGTGCTGCTTGGTGAGTACACGGCGTTTTCAGTATTGCGTGGTGACTACACGGCGCTGTGGGTGTTGCGTGATAACTGCACGGCGCTGTGGGTGCTGCATGTTGAGTACACGGCGCTGCGGGTGCTGCTTGGTGAGTACACGGCGCTGTGGGTGTTGCGTGGTGACTACACGGCGCTGTGGGTGTTGCGTTGAGAGTTCACGGCGCTGTGGGTGCTGCATGTTGAGTACAAGGCGCTGTGGGTGTTGCGTGGTGACTACACGGCGCTGGCGGTATTGCGTGGTGCCTACCCGGCGCTGTGGGTGCAGCGTGATAACTCCACGGCGCTGTGGGTGCTGCATGTTGAGTACACCACGCTGCGGGTGCTGCTTGGTGA
Organism: Aplectana chamaeleonis; assembly: GCA_029168955.1. Taxonomy (NCBI): domain Eukaryota; kingdom Metazoa; phylum Nematoda; class Chromadorea; order Rhabditida; family Cosmocercidae; genus Aplectana; species Aplectana chamaeleonis. The sequence goes on along the minus strand of JAPDOI010001775.1, from coordinate 139,814 downwards.
GTACACGGCGCTTTCAGTATTGCGTGGTGACTACACGGCGCTGTGGGTGTACCGTGATAACTCCACGGCGCTGTGGGTGCTGCATGTTGAGTACACCACGGCGCTGCGGGTGCTGCTTGGTGAGTACACGGCGCTGTGGGTATTGCGTGGTGACTACACGGCGCTGTGGGTGTTGCGTTGAGAGTTCACGGCGCTGTGGGTGCTGCATGTTGAGTACACCACGCTGCGGGTGCTGCTTGGTGAGTACACGGCGCTGGCGGTATTGCGTGGTGAGTTCACGGCGCTGTGGGTGTTCCGTGATAGGCACAAGGCACTGTGGGTGTTGCGTGGTGACTACACGGCGCTGGCGGTGTTGCGTTGAGAGTTCACGGCGCTATGAGTATTGCTTGTAGGCACAAGGCGCTGTGGGTGTTGCGTAGTGACTACACGGCGCTGGCGGTGTTGCATTAAGAGTTCACGGCGCTGTGGATGTTGCATGTTCAGTTAACGGCGCTGTGGGTGTTGCGTGGTTACTACACGGCGCTGGCGGTGTTGCGTTGAGAGTTCACGGCGCTGTGAGTATTGCTTGTAGGCACAAGGCGCTGTGGGTGTTGCGTGGTGACTACACGGCGCTGGCGGTGTTGCGTTGAGAGTTCACGGCGCTATGAGTATTGCTTGTAGGCACAAGGCGCTGTGGGTGTTGCGTGGTGACTACACGGCGCTGGCGGTGTTGCGTTAAGAGTTCACGGCGCTGTTGATGTTGCATGCTCAGTAAACGGCGCTGTGGGTGTTGCGTGGTGACTACACGGCGCTGGCGGTGTTGCGTTGAGAGTTCACGGCGCTATGAGTATTGCTTGTAGGCACAAGGCGCTGTGGGTGTTGCGTGGTGACTACACGGCGCTGGCGGTTTTGCGTTGAGAGTTCACGGCGCTGTGAGTATTGCTTGTAGGCACAAGGCGCTGTGGGTGTTGCGTGGTGACTACACGGCGCTGGCGGTGTTGCGTTGAGAGTTCACGGCGCTATGAGTATTGCTTGGTGACTACACGGCGCTGTGGGTGTTGCGTGGTGACTACACGGCGCTGTGGGTGTTGCATGGTGAGTACACGGCGCTATGAGTATTGCGTGGTGACTACACGGCGCTGGTGGTGTTGCGTGGTGACTACACGGCGCTGTGGGTGTTGCGTGGTGACTACACGGCGCTGGCGGTGTTGCGTTGAGAGTTCACGGCGCTATGAGTATTGCTTGTAGGCACAAGGCGCTGTGGGTGTTGCGTGGTGACTACACGGCGCTGGCGGTGTTGCGTTGAGAGTTCACGGCGCTGTGGATGTTGCATGTTCAGTAAACGGCGCTGTGGGTGTTGCGTGCTGACTACACGGCGCTGGCGGTGTCGCGTTAAGAGTTCACGGCGCTGTTGATGTTGCATGTTCAGTAAAAGGCGCTATGAGTGTTGCGTGGTGACTACACGGCGCTGGCGGTGTTGCGTTGAGAGTTCACGGCGCTATGAGTATTGCTTGTAGGCACAAGGCGCTGTGGGTGTTGCGTGGTGACTACACGGCGCTGGCGGTGTTGCGTTGAGAGTTCACGGCGCTATGAGTATTGCTTGTAGGCACAAGGCGCTGTGGGTGTTGCGTGGTGACTACACGGCGCTGGCGGTGTTGCGTTGAGAGTTCACGGCGCTATGAGTATTGCTTGTAGGCACAAGGCGCTGTGGGTGTTGCGTGGTGACTACACGGCGCTGGCGGTGTTGCGTTGAGAGTTCCACGGCGCTGTGGGTGCTGCATGTTGAGTACAAGGCGCTGTGGGTGCTGCGTGGTGAGTACACGGCGCTTTCAGTATTGCGTGGTGACTACACGGCGCTGTGGGTGTACCGTGATAACTCCACGGCGCTGTGGGTGCTGCATGTTGAGTACACCACGCTGCGGGTGCTGCTTGGTGAGTACACGGCGTTTTCAGTATTGCGTGGTGACTACACGGCGCTGTGGGTGTTCCGTGATAACTCCACGGCGCTGTGGGTGTTCCGTGATAACTCCACGGCGCTGTGGGTGCTGCTTGGTGAGTACACGGCGCTTTCAGTATTGCGTGGTGACTACACGGCGCTGTGGGTGTTGCGTGGTGACTACATGGCGCTGGCGGTGTTGCGTTGAGAGTTCACGGCGCTATGAGTATTGCTTGTAGGCACAAGGCGCTGTGGGTGTTGCGTAGTGACTACACGGCGCTGGCGGTGTTGCATTAAGAGTTCACGGCGCTGTGGATGTTGCATGTTCAGTTAACGGCGCTGTGGGTGTTGCGTGGTTACTACACGGCGCTGGCGGTGTTGCGTTGAGAGTTCACGGCGCTATGAGTATTGCTTGTAGGCACAAGGCGCTGTGGGTGTTGCGTGGTGACTACACGGCGCTGGCGGTGTTGCGTTGAGAGTTCACGGCGCTATGAGTATTGCTCAAGGCGCTGTGGGTGTTGCGTGGTGACTACACGGCGCTGGCGGTGTTGCATTAAGAGTTCACGGCGCTGTGGATGTTGCATGTTCAGTTAACGGCGCTGTGGGTGTTGCGTGGTTACTACACGGCGCTGGCGGTGTTGCATTGAGAGTTCACGGGGCTATGAGTATTGCTTGTAGGCACAAGGCACTGTGGGTGTTGCGTGGTGACTACACGGCGCTGGCGGTGTTGCGTTGAGAGTTCACGGCGCTGTGAGTATTGCTTGTAGGCACAAGGCGCTGTGGGTGTTGCGTGGTGACTACACGGCGCTGGCGGTGTTGCGTTGAGAGTTCACGGCGCTATGAGTATTGCTTGTAGGCACAAGGCGCTGTGGGTGTTGCGTGGTGACTACACGGCGCTGGCGGTGTTGCGTTGAGAGTTCACGGCGCTGTGGATGTTGCATGTTCAGTTAACGGCGCTGTGGGTGTTGCGTGGTTACTACACGGCGCTGGGGATTTTGCGTTGAGAGTTCACGGCGCTATGAGTATTGCTTGTAGGCACAAGGCGCTGTGGGTGTTGCGTGGTGACTACACGGCGCTGGCGGTGTTGCGTTGAGAGTTCACGGCGCTATGAGTATTGCTTGTAGGCACAAGGCGCTGTGGGTGTTGCGTGGTGACTACACGGCGCTGGCGGTGTTGCGTTGAGAGTTCACGGCGCTGTGAGTATTGCTTGTAGGCACAAGGCGCTGTGGGTGTTGCGTGGTGACTACACGGCGCTGGCGGTGTTGCGTTGAGAGTTCACGGCGCTATGAGTATTGCTTGTAGGCACAAGGCGCTGTGGGTGTTGCGTGGTGACTACACGGCGCTGGCGGTGTTGCGTTGAGAGTTCACGGCGCTGTGGATGTTGCATGTTCAGAAAACGGCGCTGTGGGTGTTGCGTGGTTACTACACGGCGCTGGCGGTGTTGCATTGAGAGTTCACGGGGCTGTGGGTGTTGCGTGATAACTCCACGGCGCTGTGGGTGTTGCATGTTGAGTACACGGCGCTGCGGGTGCTGCTTGGTGAGTACACGGCGCTTTCAGTATTGCGTGGTGACTACACGGCGCTGTGGGTGTTGCGTGGTGACTACACGGCGCTGTGGGTGTTGCGTTGAGAGTTCACGGCGCTGCGGGTGCTGCTTGGTGAGTAAACGGCGCTGTGGGTGTTGCGTGGTGACTACACGGCGCTGGCGGTGTTGCGTTGAGAGTTCACGGCGCTATGAGTATTGCTTGTAGGCACAAGGCGCTGTGGGTGTTGCGTGGTGACTACACGGCGCTGGCGGTGTTGCGTTGAGAGTTCACGGCGCTATGAGTATTGCTTGTAGGCACAAGGCGCTGTGGGTGTTGCGTGGTGACTACACGGCGCTGGCGGTGTTGCGTTGAGTTCACGGCGCTGTGGGTGTTGCGTGGTGACTACACGGCGCTGTGGGTGTTGCATGTTGAGTTCACGGCGCTATGGGTATTGCTTGGTGAGCACAAGGCGCTGTGGGTGTTGCGTGGTGACTACACGGCGCTGGCGGTGTTGCGTTAAGAGTTCACGGCGCTGTGGATGTTGCATGTTCAGTACACGGCGCTGTGGGTGTTGCGTGGTGACTACACAGCGCTGGCGGTGTTGCGTGGAGAGTTCACGGCGCTGTGGGTGTACCGTGATAACTCCACGGCGCTGTGGGTGCTGCGTGGTGAGTACACGGCGCTGGCGGTGTTGCGTTGAGAGTTCACGGCGCTATGAGTATTGCGTGGTGACTACACGGCGCTGTGGGTGTTGCGTGGTGACTACACGGCGCTGTGGGTGTTGCGTTGAGAGTTCACGGCGCTGCGGGTGCTGCTTGGTGAGTACACGGCGCTGTGGGTATTGCGTGGTGACTACACGGCGCTGTGGGTGTTGCGTGGTGACTACACGGCGCTGTGGGTGTTGCGTTGAGAGTTCACGGCGCTATGGGTATTGCTTGGTGAGTTCACGGCGCTGTGGGTGTTGCGTGGTGACTACACGGCGCTGGCGGTGTTGCGTTGAGAGTTCACGGCGCTATGAGTATTGCTTGTAGGCACAAGGCGCTGTGGGTGTTGCGTGGTGACTACACGGCGCTGGCGGTTTTGCGTTGAGAGTTCACGGCGCTATGAGTATAGCTTGTAGGCACAAGGCGCTGTGGGTGTTGCGTGGTGACTACACGGCGCTGGCGGTGTTGCGTTGAGAGTTCACGGCGCTATGAGTATTGTTTGGAGGCACAAGGCACTGTGGGTGTTGCGTGGTGACTACACGGCGCTGGCGGTATTGCGTTGAGAGTTCACGGCGCTATGAGTATTGCTTGTAGGCACAAGGCGCTGTGGGTGTTGCGTTGTGACTACACGGCGCTGTGGGTGTTGCGTGGTAACTTCACGGCGCTGTGGGTGCTGCATGTTGAGTACAAGGCGCTGTGGGTGTTGCGTGGTGACTACACGGCGCTGGCGGTGTTGCGTGGTGAGTTCACGGCGCTGTGGGTGTTGCGTGTAACTCCACGGCGCTGTGGGTGTTGCGTGGTGACTACACGGCGCTGGCGGTGTTGCTTGGTGAGTTCACGGCGCTATGAGTATTGCTTGTAGGCACAAGGCGCTGTGGGTGTTGCGTGGTGACTACACGGCGCTGTGGGTGTTGCGTTGAGAGTTCACGGCGCTGTGGGTGCTGCTTGGTGAGTACACGGCGCTGTGGGTGTTGCGTGGTGACTACACGGCGCTGTGGGTGTTGCGTTGATAACTCCACGGCGCTGTGGGTGCTGCATGTTGAGTACAAGGCGCTGTGGGTGTTGCGTGGTGACTACACGGCGCTGGCGGTATTGCGTGGTGAGTTCACGGCGCTGTGGGTGTATTGCTTGATAACTCCACGGCGCTGTGGGTGTTGCGTGGTGACTACACGGCGCTGGCGGTGTTGCGTTGAGAGTTCACGGCGCTATGAGTATTGCTTGGTGACTACACGGCGCTGTGGGTGTTGCGTGGTGACTACACGGCGCTGGCGGTGTTGCGTTGAGTACACGGCGCTGCGGGTGCTGCTTGGTGAGTACACGGCGCTGTGGGTGTTGCGTGGTGACTACACGGCGCTGTGGGTGTTGCCGTGATAACTCCACGGCGCTGTGGGTATTGCATGTTGAGGCACAAGGCGCTGTGGGTGTTGCGTGGTGACTACACGGCGCTGGCGGTATTGCGTGGTGAGTTCACGGCGCTGTGGGTATTGCTTGTAGGCACACGGCGCTGTGGGTGTTGCGTGGTGACTACACGGCGCTGGCGGTGTTGCGTTGAGAGTTCACGGCGCTATGAGTATTGCTTGTAGGCACAAGGCGCTGTGGGTGTTGCGTGGTGACTACACGGCGCTGGCGGTGTTGCGTTGAGAGTTCACGGCGCTATGAGTATTGCTTGTAGGCACAAGGCGCTGTGGGTGTTGCGTGGTGACTACACGGCGCTGTGGGTGCTGCATATTGAGTACACCACGCTGCGGGTGCTGCTTGGTTAGTATACGGCGTTTTCAGTATTGCGTGGTGACTACACGGCGCTTTCAGTATTGCGTGGTGACTACACGGCGCTGTGGGTGCTGCATATTGAGTACACCACGCTGCGGGTGCTGCTTGGTGAGTACACGGCGTTTTCAGTATTGCGTGGTGACTACACGGCGCTGTGGGTGTACCGTGATAACTCCACGGCGCTGTGGGTGCTGCATGGTGACTACACGGCGCTGGCGGTGTTGCGTTGAGAGTTCACGGCGCTGTGAGTATTGCTTGGTGAGTACACGGCGCTGTGGGTGTTGCGTGGTGACTACACGGCGCTGGCGGTGTTGCGTTGAGAGTTCACGGCGCTGTGAGTATTGCTTGTAGGCACAAGGCGCTGTGGGTGTTGCGTGGTGACTACACGGCGCTGGCGGTGTTGCGTTGAGAGTTCACGGCGCTATGAGTATTGCTTGTAGGCACAAGGCGCTGTGGGTGTTGCGTGGTGACTACACGGCGCTGGCGGTGTTGCGTTGAGAGTTCACGGCGCTGTGAGTATTGCTTGTAGGCACAAGGCGCTGTGGGTGTTGCGTGGTGACTACACGGCGCTGGCGGTGTTGCGTTAAGAGTTCACGGCGTTGTGGATGTTGCATGTTCAGTAAACGGCGCTGTGGGTGTTGCGTGGTGACTACACGGCGCTGGCGGTGTTGCGTTGAGAGTTCACGGCGCTATGAGTATTGCTTGTAGGCACAAGGCACTGTGGGTGTTGCGTGGTGACTACACGGCGCTGGCGGTGTTGCGTTGAGAGTTCACGGCGCTATGAGTATTGCTTGTAGGCACAAGGCGCTGTGGGTGTTGCGTGGTGACTACACGGCGCTGGCGGTGTTGCGTTGAGAGTTCACGGCGCTATGAGTATTGCTTGTAGGCACAAGGCACTGTGGGTGTTGCGTGGTGACTACACGGCGCTGGCGGTTTTGCGTTGAGAGTTCACGGCGCTATGAGTATTGCTTGTAGGCACAAGGCGCTGTGGGTGTTGCGTGGTGACTACACGGCGCTGGCGGTGTTGCGTTGAGAGTTCACGACGCTGTGAGTATTGCTTGTAGGCACAAGGCGCTGTGGGTGTTGCGTGGTGACTACACGGCGCTGGCGGTGTTGCGTTGAGAGTTCACGGCGCTGTGGGTATTGCTTGTTGAGTACAAGGCGCTGTGGGTGTTGCGTGGTGACTACACGGCGCTGGCGGTGTTGCGTGGTGAGTTCACGGCGCTGTGGGTGTATTGCTTGTAACTCCACGGCGCTGTGGGTGTTGCGTGGTGACTACACGGCGCTGGCGGTGTTGCGTTGAGAGTTCACGGCGCTATGAGTATTGCTTGTAGGCACAAGGCGCTGTGGGTGTTGCGTGGTGACTACACGGCGCTGGCGGTGTTGCGTTGAGAGTTCACGGCGCTATGAGTATTGCTTGTAGGCACAAGGCGCTGTGGGTGTTGCGTGGTGACTACACGGCGCTGGCGGTGTTGCGTTAAGAGTTCACGGCGCTGTGGATGTTGCATGTTCAGTAAACGGCGCTGTGGGTGTTGCGTGGTGACTACACGGCGCTGGCGGTGTTGCGTTAAGAGTTCACGGCGCTGTTGATGTTGCATGCTCAGTAAACGGCGCTGTGGGTGTTGCGTGGTGACTACACGGCGCTGGCGGTGTTGCGTTGAGAGTTCACGGCGCTATGAGTATTGCTTGTAGGCACAAGGCGCTGTGGGTGTTGCGTGGTGACTACACGGCGCTGGCGGTGTTGCGTTGAGAGTTCACGGCGCTGTGGATGTTGCATGTTCAGTACACGGCGCTGTGGGTGTTGCGTGGTGACTACACGGCGCTGGCGGTGTTGCGTGGAGAGTTCACGGCGCTGTGGATGTTGCATGTTCAGTACACGGCGCTGTGGGTGTTGCGTGGTGACTACACGGCGCTGGCGGTGTTGCGTGGTGACTACACGGCGCTGTGGGTGTTGCTTGATAACTCCACGGCGCTGTGGGTGCTGCATGTTGAGTACACGGCGCTGCGGGTGTTGCTTGGTGAGTACACGGCGCTTTCAGTATTGCGTGGTGACTACACGGCGCTGTGGGTGTTGCGTGGTGACTCCACGGCGCTGTGGGTGCTGCATGTTGAGTTCACGGCGCTGCGGGTGCTGCTTGGTGAGTACACGGCGCTGTGGGTGTTGCGTGGTGACTACACGGCGCTGGCGGTGTTGCGTTGAGAGTTCACGGCGCTGTGGGTATTGCATGTTGAGTACAAGGCGCTGTGGGTGTTGCGTGGTGAGTACACGGCGCTGGCGGTATTGCGTGGTGACTACACGGCGCTGTGGGTGTTGCGTGATAACTCCACGGCGCTGTGGGTGTTGCATGTTGAGTACACCACGGCGCTGCGGGTGTTGCTTGGTGAGTTCACGGCGCTTTCAGTATTGCGTGGTGACTACACGGCGCTGTGGGTGTTGCGTGGTGACTACACGGCGCTGTGGGTGTTGCGTTGAGAGTTCACGGCGCTGTGGGTATTGCTTGTAGAGCACACGGCGCTGTGGGTGTTGCGTGGTGACTACACGGCGCTGGCGGTGTTGCGTTGAGAGTTCACGGCGCTGTGGGTGTTGCTTGTAGGCACACGGCGCTGTGGGTGTTGCGTGGTGACTACACGGCGCTGGCGGTGTTGCGTTGAGAGTTCACGGCGCTGTGGGTATTGCTTGGTGAGTACACGGCGGTGTGGGTGTTGCGTGGTGACTACACGGCGCTGGCGGTGTTGCGTTGTGAGTTCACGGCGCTATGAGTATTGCTTTTAAGCACAGGGGGCGGTGGGGGGGGCGGGGTGACTCCACGGCGCTGGCGGTGTTGCGTTGAGAGTTCACGGCGCTGTGGGTATTGCTTGGTGAGTACAAGGCGCTGTGGGTGTTGCGTGGTGACTACACGGCGCTGGCGGTGTTGCGTTGTGAGTTCACGGCGCTGTGGGTATTGCTTGTAGGCACAAGGCGCTGTGGGTGTTGCGTGGTGACTACACGGCGCTGGCGGTGTTGCGTTGAGAGTTCACGGCGCTGTGAGTATTGCGTGGTGGCACACGGCGCTGTGGGTGTTGCGTGGTGACTACACGGCGCTGTGGGTGTTGCATGTTGAGTACACGGCGCTATGGGTATTGCTTGGTGGCACACGGCGCTGTGGGTGTTGCGTGGTGACTACACGGCGCTGTGGGTGTTGCGTTGAGAGTTCACGGCGCTGTGGGTATTGCTTGGTGAGTACACGGCGCTGTGGGTGTTGCGTGGTGACTACACGGCGCTGTGGGTGTTGCGTGGTGACTACACGGCGCTGGCGGTGTTGCGTTAAGAGTTCACGGCGCTGTGGATGTTGCATGTTCAGAAAACGGCGCTGTGGGTGTTGCGTGGTGACTACACGGCGCTGACGGTTTTGCTTTCAGAGTTCACGGCGCTGTGGGTGTTGCGTGGTGACTACACGGCGCTGTGGGTGTTGCGTGGTGAGTACACGGCGCTGTGGGTGTTGCGTGGTGACTACACGGCGCTGGCGGTGTTGCGTTGAGAGTTCACGGCGCTGTGGGTGTTGCTTGTAGGCACAACGGCGCTGTGGGTGTTGCGTGGTTACTACACGGCGCTGGCGGTGTTGCATTGAGAGTTCACGGCGCTATGAGTATTGCTTGTAGGCACAAGGCGCTGTGGGTGTTGCGTGGTGACTACACGGCGCTGGCGGTGTTGCGTTGAGAGTTCACGACGCTGTGAGTATTGCTTGTAGGCACAAGGCGCTGTGGGTGTTGCGTGGTGACTACACGGCGCTGGCGGTGTTGCGTGGAGAGTTCACGGCGCTGTTGATGTTGCATGTTCAGTAAACGGCGCTGTGGGTGTTGCGTGGTGACTACACGGCGCTGGCGGTGTTGCGGTGAGAGGTCACGGCGCTATGAGTATTGCTTGTAAGCACAAGGCGCTGTGGGTGTTGCGTGGTGACTACACGGCGCTGGCGGTGTTGCGTTGAGAGTTCACGGCGCTATGAGTATTGCTTGTAGGCACAAGGCGCTGTGGGTGTTGCGTGGTGACTACACGGCGCTGGCGGTTTTGCGTTGAGAGTTCACGGCGCTATGAGTATTGCTTGTAGGCACAAGGCGCTGTGGGTGTTGCGTGGTGACTACACGGCGCTGGCGGTGTTGCGTTGAGAGTTCACGGCGCTGTGGATGTTGCATGTTCAGTACACGTCGCTGTGGGTGTTGCGTGGTGACTACACGGCGCTGGCGGTTTTGCGTTGAGAGTTCACGGCGCTGTGAGTATTGCTTGTAGGCACAAGGCGCTGTGGGTGTTGCGTGGTGACTACACGGCGCTGGCGGTGTTGCGTTGAGAGTTCACGGCGCTATGAGTATTGCGTGGTGACTACACGGCGCTGTGGGTGTTGCGTGGTGACTACACGGCGCTGTGGGTGTTGCATGGTGAGTTCACGGCGCTGTGGGTATTGCTTGGTGGCACACGGCGCTGTGGGTGTTGCGTGGTGACTACACGGCGCTGGCGGTGTTGCGTTGAGAGTTCACGGCGCTGTGGGTATTGCTTGGTGAGTACACGGCGCTGTGGGTGTTGCGTGGTTACTACACGGCGCTGGCGGTTTTGCGTTGAGAGTTCACGGCGCTGTGAGTATTGCTTGTAGGCACAAGGCGCTGTGGGTGTTGCGTGGTGACTACACGGCGCTGGCGGTTTTGCGTTGAGAGTTCACGGCGCTGTGAGTATTGCTTGTAGGCACAAGGCGCTGTGGGTGTTGCGTGGTGACTACACGGCGCTGGCGGTGTTGCGTTGAGAGTTCACGGCGCTATGAGTATTGCGTGGTGACTACACGGCGCTGTGGGTGTTGCGTGGTGACTACACGGCGCTGGCGGTGTTGCGTTGAGAGTTCACGGCGCTATGAGTATTGCTTGTAGGCACAAGGCGCTGTGGGTGTTGCGTGGTGACTACACGGCGCTGGCGGTGTTGCGTTGAGAGTTCACGGCGCTATGAGTATTGCTTGTAGGCACAAGGCGCTGTGGGTGTTGCGTGGTGACTACACGGCGCTGGCGGGTTTGCGTTGAGAGTTCACGGGGCTGAGAGTATGGCTTGTAGGCACACGGCGCTGTGGGTGTTGCGTGGTGACTACACGGCGCTGGCGGTGTTGCGTTGAGAGTTCACGGCGCTGTGAGTATTGCTTGTAGGCACAGGGCGCTGTGGGTGTTGCGTGGTGACTACACGGCGCTGGCGGTTTTGCGTTGAGAGTTCACGGCGCTATGAGTATTGCTTGTAGGCACAAGGCGCTGTGGGTGTTGCGTGGTGACTACACGGCGCTGGCGGTGTTGCGTTGAGAGTTCACGGCGCTGTGGATGTTGCATGTTCAGTACACGTCGCTGTGGGTGTTGCGTGGTGACTACACGGCGCTGGCGGTGTTGCGTTAAGAGTTCACGGCGCTGTTGATGTTGCATGCTCAGTAAACGGCGCTGTGGGTGTTGCGTGGTTACTACACGGCGCTGGCGGTGTTGCATTGAGAGTTCACGGCGCTATGAGTATTGCTTGTAGGCACAAGGCGCTGTGGGTGTTGCGTGGTGACTACACGGCGCTGGCGGTGTTGCGTTGAGAGTTCACGGCGCTATGAGTATTGCTTGTAGGCACAAGGCGCTGTGGGTGTTGCGTGGTGACTACACGGCGCTGGCGGTGTTGCGTTGAGAGTTCACGGCGTTGTGGATGTTGCATGTTGGCACAAGGCGCTGTGGGTGTTGCGTGGTGACTACACGGCGCTGGCGGTGTTGCGTTGAGAGTTCACGGCGCTGTGGGTGTTGCTTGTAGGCACACGGCGCTGTGGGTGTTGCGTGGTGACTACACGGCGCTGTGGGTGTTGCATGGTGAGTACACGGCGCTGTGGGTGTTGCTTGGTGAGTACACGGCGCTGTGGGTGTTGCGTGGTGACTACACGGCGCTGTGGGTGTTGCGTGGTGACTACACGGCGCTGTGGGTGTTGCGTTGAGAGTTCACGGCGCTGTGGGTATTGCTTGGTGAGTACACGGCGCTGTGGGTGTTGCGCGGTGACTACACGGCGCTGTGGATCTTGCGTGTTCAGTACACGGCGCTGTGGGTGTTGCGTTGCGAGTTCACGGCGCTGTGGGTGTTGCGCGGTGACTACACGGCGCTGTGGGTGTTGCGTTTGGGTACCGGCGCTGTGAGTGCTGCATGGTGAGTACACGGCGCTGTGGGTGTTGCGTTGCGAGTACACGGCGCTGTGGGTGTTGCGTGGTGACTACACGGCGCTGTGGGTGTTGCGTGGTGACTACACGGCGCTGTGGGTGTTGCGTGGTGAGTACACGGCGCTGTGGGTGCTGCTTGGTGAGTACACGGCGCTGTGGGTGTTGCGTGGTGAGTACACGGCGCTGTGGGTGTTGCGTGGTGACTACACGGCGCTGTGGGTGCTGCATTGTGAGTACACGGCGCTGTGGGTGTTGCTTGGTGAGTACACGGCGCTGTGGGTGTTGCGTGGTGAGTTCACGGCGCTGTGGGTTTTGCGTGTGACTACACGGCGCTGTGGGTGTTGAGTGTGTGTACAAGGCGCTGTGGGTGTTGCGCCGTGACTACACGGCGCTGTGGGTGTTGCGTTGAGTACACGGCGCTATGGGTGTTGCGCTGTGACTGAACGGCGCTGTGGGTGTTGCGTGGTGACTACACGGCGCTGTGGGTGTTGCGTTGAGAGTTCACGGCGCTGTGGGTATTGCTTGCAGGCACACGGCGCTGTGGGTGTTGCGTGGTGACTACACGGCGCTGTGGGTGTTGCGTTGAGAGTTCACGGCGCTGTGGGTATTGCTTGGTGAGTACACGGCGCTGTGGGTGTTGCGTGGTGACTACACGGCGCTGGCGGTGTTGCGTGGTGAGTACACGGCGCTGTGAGTGTTGCTTGGTGACTGCACGGCGCTGTGGGTGTTGCGTGGTGACTACACGGCGCTGTGGGTGTTGCGTTGAGAGTTCACGGCGCTGTGAGTATTGCTTGGTGACTACACGGCGCTGTGGGTGTTGCGTGGTGACTACACGGCGCTGTGGGTGTTGCGCGGTGAGTTCACGGCGCTGTGGGTGTTGCTTGTGAGTACACGGCGCTGTGGGTGTTGCGTGGTGACTACACGGCGCTGTGGGTGTTGCGCGGTGAGTTCACGGCGCTGTGGGTGTTGCTTGTAGTACACGGCGCTGTGGGTGTTGCGTGGTGACTACACGGCGCTGTGGGTGTTGCGTTGGTGAGTTCACGGCGCTGTGGGTATTGCGTGGTGGCACACGGCGCTGTGGGTGTTGCGTGGTGACTACACGGCGCTGTGGGTGTTGCGTTGAGAGTTCACGGCGCTGTGGGTGTTGCGTGGTGACTACACGGCGCTGTGGGTGTTGCGTGGTGACTACACGGCGCTGTGGTGTTGCGTTGTGAGTTCACGGCGCTGTGGGTGTTGCTTGGTGAGTACACGGCGCTGTGGGTGTTGCGTGGTGACTACACGGCGCTGTGGGTGTTGCGTGGTGAGTTCACGGCGCTGTGGGTGTTGCTTGTGAGTACACGGCGCTGTGGGTGTTGCGTGGTGACTACACGGCGCTGGCGGTGTTGCGTTGAGAGTTCACGGCGCTGTGGGTATTGCTTGTAGGCACACGGCTTTGTGGGTGCTGTATGGTGAGTACACGGCGCTGTGCGTGTTGCGTGGTGACCACACGGCGCTGTGGGTGCTGCATTGCGAGTTCACGGCGCTGTGGGTGCTGCATTGTGAGTACACGGCACTGTGGGTGCTTCATGGTAAGTACACGGCGCTGTGGATCTTGCATGTTCAGTACACGGCGCTGTGGGTGTTGCGTTGCGAGTTCATGGCGCTGTGGGTGTTGCGCGGTGACTACACGGCCGTGTGGGTGTTGAGTGTGTGTACACGGCGCTATGGGTGTTGTGCTGTGACTGAACGGCTCTGTGGGTGTTGCGCGGTGACTGCACGGCGCTGTGGGTGTTGCGTTGAGAGTTCACGGCGCTGTGGGTGTTGCTTGGTGACTACACGGCGCTGTGGGTGTTGCGTGGTGACTACACGGCGCTGTGGGTGTTGCGTTGAGAGTTCACGGCGCTGTGGGTATTGCTTGTGAGTACACGGCGCTGTGGGTGTTGCGTTGCGAGTTCACGGCGCTGTGGGTGTTGCGTTGCGAGTTCACGGCACTGTGGGTGCTTCATGGTGAGTACATGGCGCTGTGGGTGTTGCGTTGCGAGTTCACGGTGCTGTGGATGTTGCGTTGCGAGTTCACGGTGCTGTGTGTTTTGCGTGTGACTACACGGCCGTGTGGGTGTTGAGTGTGTGTACAGGACGCTGTGTTTGTTGCGCCGTGACTGCACGGCCCTGTGGGTGTTGCGTTGCGAGTTCACGGCGCTGTGCGTGTTGCGTGGTTACCACACGGCGCTGTGGGTGTTGCGTGGTGAGTTCACGGCGCTGTGGGTATTGCTTGTTGAGTACACGGCGCTGTGGGTGTTGCGTGGTGAGTACACGGCGCTGTGGGTGTTGCGTGGTGAGTACACGGCGCTGTGGGTATTGCTTGTGAGTACACGGCGCTGTGGGTGTTGCGTGGTGACTACACGGCGCTGTGGGTGTTGCGTTGAGAGTTCACGGCGCTGTGAGTATTGCTTGGTGACTACACGGCGCTGTGGGTGTTGCTTTGCTAGCTCACGGCGATGTGGGTGCTGCATTGTGAGTACACGGCGCTGTGGGTGCTGCATGGTGAGGACAGGGCTCTGTGGGTGTTGCGCGGTGACTGAACGGCTCTGTGGGTGTTGCGCGGTGACTGCACGGCGGTGTGAGTGTTGCTTTGCGAGTTCACGGCGCTGTGCGTGTTGCGTGGTTACCACACGGCGCTGTGGGTGCTGCAAGGTAAGTACACGGCGCTGTGGATCTTGCATGTTCAGTTCACGGCGCTGTGGGTGTTGGGCGGAGACTACACGGCGCTGTGGGTGTTGCGTTGAGAGTTCACGGCGCTGTGTGTTGCGTGGTGACTACACGGCGCTGTGGGTGTTGCGTGTGTGTACACGGCGCTGTGGGTGTTGCGTGGTGACTACACGGCGCTGTGGGTGTTGCGTGTGAGTACACGGCGCTATGGGTGTTGCTTGGTGGCACAACGGCGCTGTGGGTGTTGCGTGGTGACTACACGGCGCTGTGGGTGTTGCGTTGAGAGTTCACGGCGCTGTGGGTATTGCTTGTAGGCACACGGCGCTGTGGGTGTTGCGTGGTGACTACACGGCGCTGGCGGTGTTGCGTTGTGAGTTCACGGCGCTGTGGGTATTGCTTGTAGGCACACGGCGCTGTGGGTGTTGCGTGGTGACTACACGGCGCTGTGGGTGCTGCATGGTGAGTACACGGCGCTGTGGGTATTGCTTGGTGGCACACGGCGCTGTGGGTGTTGCGTGGTGACTACACGGCGCTGTGGGTGTTGCGTTGAGTACACGGCGCTGTGGGTGCTGCTTGGTGAGTACACGGCGCTGTGGGTGTTGCGTGGTGACTACACGGCGCTGTGGGTGTTGCGTTGAGTTCACGGCGCTGTGGGTGTTGCGCGGTGACTGCACGGCGCTGTGGGTGTTGCGTGGTGACTACACGGCGCTGTGGGTGTTGCGTTGAGAGTTCACGGCGCTGTGGGTATTGCGTGGTGACTACACGGCGCTGTGGGTGTTGCGTGGTGACTACACGGCGCTGTGGGTGCTGCATGTTGAGTACACGGCGCTGTGGGTATTGCTTGGTGAGTACACGGCGCTGTGGGTGTTGCGTGGTGACTACACGGCGCTGTGGGTGTTGCGCGGTGAGTTCACGGCGCTGTGGGTGTTGCTTGCAGAGTACACGGCGCTGTGGGTGTTGCGTGGTGAGTACACGGCGCTGTGGGTGTTGCGTGGTGAGTACACGGCGCTGTGGGTGTTGCGTGGTGAGTACACGGCGCTGTGGGTGTTGCGCGGTGACTACACGGCGCCGTGGATCTTGCGTGTTCAGTACACGGCTCTGTGGGTGTTGCATTGCGAGTTCACGGCGCTGTAGGTGTTGCGCGGGGACTGCTCGGCGCTGTGGGTGTTGCGTTGCGAGTTCACGGTGCTGTGGGTGTTGCGCGGTGACTGAACGGCTCTTTAGGTGTTGCGCGGTGACTGCACGGCGCTGTGGGTGTTGCGTTGCGAGTTCACGGCGCTGTGGGTGCTGCATGGTGAGTACACGGCGCTGTGGGTGTTGCGTTGCGAGTTCACGGTGCTGTGGATGTTGCGTTGCGAGTTCACGGTGCTGTGTGTTTTGCGTGTGACTACACGGCCGTGTGGGTGTTGAGTGTGTGTACAGGACGCTGTGTTTGTTGCGCCGTGACTGCACGGCCCTGTGGGTGTTGCATGTGTGTACACGGCGCTATGGGTGTTGCGCTGTGACTGAACGGCTCTGTGGGTGTTGCGCGGTGACTGCACGGCGCTGTGGGTGTTGCTTTGCTAGCTCACAACGATGTGGGTGCTGCATTGTGAGTACACGGCTTTGTGGGTGCTGTATGGTGAGTACACGGCGCTGTGCGTGTTGCGTGGTGACCACACGGCGCTGTGGGTGCTGCATTGTGAGTACACGGCCCTGTGGGTGCTGCATGGTGAGTACACGGCGCTGTGGGTGTTGCGTTGCGAGTTCACGGTGCTGTGGATGTTGCGCGGTGACTACACGGCCGTGTGGGTGTTGCGTGAGTGTACACGGCGCTGTGGGAGCTGCATGGTGACTACACGGCCCTGCGGGTGTTGCGTGTGTGTACACGGCGCTATGGGTGTTGCGCTGTGACTGAACGGCTCTGTGGGTGTTGCGCGGTGACTGCACGGCGCTGTGGGTGCTGCAAGGTAAGTACACGGCGCTGTGGATCTTGTATGTTCAGTACACGGCGCTGTGGGTGTTGCGTTGCGAGTTCACGGTGCTGTGGGTGTTGCGCGGTGACTACACGGCCGTGTGGGTGTTGCGTGAGTGTACACGGCGCTGTGGGAGCTGCATGGTGAGTACACGGCGCTGTAGGTGCTGCATGGTGAGGACAGGGCTCTGTGGGTGTTGCGCGGTGACTGAACGGCTCTGTGGGTGTTGCGCGGTGACTGCACGGCGCTGTGGGTGTTGCGTTGCGAGTTCACGGTGCTGTGTGTTTTGCGTGTGACTACACGGCCGTGTGGGTGTTGCGTGTGTGTACAGGACGCTATGTTTGTTGCGCCGTGATTGCACGGTCCTGTGGGTGTTGCGTGTGTGTACACTGCGCTATGGGTGTTGCGCGGTGACTGAACGGCTCTGTGGGTGTTGCGCGGTGACTGCACGGCGCTGTGGGTGTTGCGTTGCGAGTTCACGGTGCTGTGTGTTTTGCGTGTGACTACACGGCCGTGTGGGTGTTGAGTGTGTGTACAGGACGCTGTGGGTGCTGCAAGGTAAGTACACGGCGCTGTGGATCTTGTATGTTCAGTACACGGCGCTGTGGGTGTTGCGTTGCGAGTTCACGGCGCTGTGGGTGCTGCATTGTGAGTACACGGTGCTGTGTGTTTTGCGTGTGACTACACGGCCGTGTGGGTGTTGCGTTGCGAGTTCACGGTGCTGTGTGTTTTGCGTGTGACTACACGGCCGTGTGGGTGTTGAGTGTGTGTACAGGACGCTGTGTTTGTTGCGCCGTGACTGCACGGCCCGGTGGGTGTTGCGTGTGTGTACACGGCGCTATGGGTGTTGCGCTGTGACTGAACGGCTCTGTGGGTGTTGCGCGGTGACTGCACGGCGCTGTGGGTGCTGCATGGTGAGTAAACGGCGCTGTGGGTGTTGCGTTGCGAGTTCACGGTGCTGTGGATGTTGCGCGGTGACTACACGGCCCTGCGGGTGTTGCGTGTGTGTACACGGCGCTATGGGTGTTGCGCTGTGACTGAACGGCTCTGTGGGTGTTGCGTGTGTGTACACGGCGCTATGGGTGTTGCGCGGTGACTGCACGGCGCTGTGGGTGTTGCTTTGCTAGCTCACGGCGATGTGGGTGCTGCATTGTGAGTACACGGCACTCTGGGTGCTGCAAGGTGAGTACACGGCGCTGTGGGTGTTGCGTTGCGAGTTCACGGCGCTGTGGGTGCTGCATTGTGAGTACACGGCCCTGTGGGTGCTGCATGGTGAGTACACGGCGCTGTGGGTGTTGCGTTGCGAGTTCACGGTGCTGTGGATGTTGCGCGGTGACTACACGGCCGTGTGGGTGTTGCGTGAGTGTACACGGCGCTGTGGGAGCTGCATGGTGAGTACACGGCGCTGTAGGTGCTGCATGGTGAGGACAGGGCTCTGTGGGTGTTGCGCGGTGACTGAACGGCTCTTTAGGTGTTGCGCGGTGACTGCACGGCGCTGTGGGTGTTGCGTTGCGAGTTCACGGCGCTGTGGGTGCTGCATTGTGAGTACACGGCCCTGTGGGTGCTGCATGGTGAGTACACGGCGCTGTGGGTGTTGCGCGGTGACTGAACGGCTCTGTGGGTGTTGCGCGGTGACTGCACGGCGCTGTGGGTGTTGCGTTGCGAGTTCACGGTGCTGTGTGTTTTGCGTGTGACTACACGGCCGTGTGGGTGTTGAGTGTGTGTACAGGACGCTGTGTTTGTTGCGCCGTGACTGCACGGCCCTGTGGGTGTTGCGTGTGTGTACACGGCGCTATGGGTGTTGCGCTGTGACTGAACGGCTCTGTGGGTGTCGCGCGGTGACTGCACGGCGCTGTGGGTGTTGCGTTGCGAGTTCACGGCGCTGTGGGAGCTGCATGGTGAGTACACGGCGCTGTAGGTGCTGCATGGTGAGGACAGGGCTCTGTGGGTGTTGCGCGGTGACTACACGGCGCTGTGGGTGTTGCTTTGCTAGCTCACGGCGATGTGGGTGCTGCATTGTGAGTACACGGCGCTGTGGGTGTTGCGTTGCGAGTTCACGGCGCTGTGCGTGTTGCGTGGTTACCACACGGCGCTGTGGGTGCTGCAAGGTAAGTACACGGCGCTGTGGATCTTGCATGTTCAGTACACGGCGCTGTGGGTGTTGCGTTGCGAGTTCACGGTGCTGTGTGTTTTGCGTGTGACTACACGGCCGTGTGGGTGTTGAGTGTGTGTACAGGACGCTGTGTTTGTTGCGCCGTGACTGCACGGCCCTGTGGGTGTTGCGTTGCGAGTTCACGGCGCTGTGCGTGTTGCGTGGTTACCACACGGCGCTGTGGGTGCTGCAAGGTAAGTACACGGCGCTGTGCGTGTTGCGTGGTGACCACATGGCGCTGTGGGTGCTGCAAGGTAAGTACACGGCGCTGTGAATCTTGCATGTTCAGTACACGGCGCTGTGGGTGTTGCGCTGTGACTGAACGGCTCTGTGGGTGTTGCGCGGTGACTGCACGGCGCTGTGGGTGTTGCTTTGCTAGCTCACAACGATGTGGGTGCTGCATTGTGAGTACACGGCACTGTGCGTGTTGCGTGGTGACCACACGGCGCTGTGGGTGCTGCAAGGTAAGTACACGGCGCTGTGGGTGCTGCATGGTGAGTACACGGCGCTGTGGGTGTTGCGTTGCGAGTTCACGGCGCTGTGGGTGTTGCGCGGTGACTACACGGCGCTGTGGGTGCTGCGTTGCGAGTTCACGGCGCTGTGGGTGCTGCATTGTGAGTACACGGCACTGTGGGTGCTTCATGGTAAGTACACGGCGCTGTGGATCTTGCATGTTCAGTACACGGCGCTGTGGGTGTTGCGTTGCGAGTTCACGGTGCTGTGTGTTTTGCGTGTGACTACACGGCCGTGTGGGTGTTGAGTGTGTGTACAGGACGCTGTGTTTGTTGCGCCGTGACTGCACGGCCCTGTGGGTGTTGCGTGTGTGTACACGGCGCTATGGGTGTTGCGCTGTGACTGAACGGCTCTGTGGGTGTCGCGCGGTGACTGCACGGCGCTGTGGGTGTTGCGTTGCGAGTTCACGGCGCTGTGCGTGTTGCGTGGTTACCACACGGCGCTGTGGGTGCTGCAAGGTAAGTACACGGCGCTGTGGGTGTTGCGCGGTGACTGCACGGCGCTGTGGGTGTTGCTTTGCTAGCTCACGGCGATGTGGGTGTCGCACGGTGACTGCACGGCGGTGTGAGTGTTGCTTTGCGAGTTCACGGCGCTGTGCGTGTTGCGTGGTGACCACAGGGCGCAGTGGGTGTTGCGTTTGGGTACACGACGCTGTGAGTGCTGCATGGTGAGTACACGGCGCGGTGGGTGTTGCGTTGCGAGTTCACGGTGCTGTGTGTTTTGCGTGTGACTACACGGCCGTGTGGGTGTTGCGTGTGTGTACACGACGCTATGGGTGTTGGACGGTGACTGCTTTAATTACCCAAGTTTGAGGTACCGTACGATCGAGCATCCTATCACCATGCAAGCCAAACAGAGAGCCGAGATTCAAGAGATGATCAACGAGACTGTGAAGGATGCGATGAATGGTCTGGTCGAGCAAATGGTGAAGACTATCGCAGATGCCTTGCAGCCCCTGATCCGCGCGATAACGGAAGCCGTTGGTGAGCTGACGAGGATGAGAGTAGTGGCGCCACCAGCACCTGCCGCCGGTGACGCAATTCAGCGAGCCGTTCCGGCGGCTACGCCGCAGGTGATTCCTTCTCAGGTCGTGATTATGGGTATGGTAGAGGAGAGCGAGTTGCCGGCACACAGCCGGAGGGAAGACGACGAGAAAACCTTGAGGGCCCTGCTTGACCATCTAGAGGTCGACGCCATCTCAACGACTGTGTACCGGATGGGATCCTTTGATAAGAAGAAGAAGCGTCCGTTTAAGGTTGCCTTCTCCAATCATCACGACGCCATTCAACTACTACGCAGCAGCTATAAGCTAAAACGTTCCAGTGACTGGGAAAATGTATATGTACGCCCGTCGTACAGTTCGGAGTTGCGAGCTAAGCTTCGCGAAGCTCGCAGGTCGGACGAGGATGCGGTGATTTACAAAGGAAAGGTGATGAGCAGAAGCGAGATCCCAAAAAAGGGAGGGCCGAGTCCGCCTGCGGGGGACGAGGCCGCCCCGTCGGTCTCCACCCCTCGGGTGACCCACCCTCCCACTCGCTTCTCCCCATCACAGTGAGTGTGAGCGAGTCGGCCTCAGTGGCAAAGGGTAAACTAAACTGTGTATATTTTAATTCTCGATCTATTAGGAGCAAATTACTCTCCCTGAACACACTGCTCAACTATTCCTCTCCCGATATAGTTATTATAACCGAAACCTGGCTCACTGAGGACGACCCGGACTCACTCCTAGCACTAGATGGATGTTATGTAGTGTATAGATGCGACCGAATATCGGGCGTTACTGGTGGTGGTGTCGCAATCGTTGTAAAGAATACTATTAGAGTTGCTCAATCCATACCCAAATCCTTTAACTTCTGTTGTGAGCTTTTGTTTCTTGACGTTGTGTTTGAATTTGGTCCCTGTTTCCGCTTGATTGCAGCTTACCGGCGGCCAGCAACGAGTAGTGAGGACTCTCTCGAATTGTTAGAGACTGTAGCTGACTGGTGTACGGTGCAATTCCCTTCCAGAGTCGTTGGTGATTTCAATTATACGTGTTCTTCTGGAGATTCCGGTATGCTATTTAGCGCTTCATTTGATAATTTTCTTATCAGTTCTGGCCTGTCATATCTGAAATCTGAGCCCACTCACGGGCGAAATGTCCTGGATTTGATCTTATGCAATGACCTCCCTTTGATTACTGATTGGGAGGTTTAGCCAAATTTCTCTACAAGCGACCACTGTAAATCGCATGAAATCGCATGTCAACCTAATGTTCCCAAAACAGCTCGTAACTTCGATTTTCGCAGAGCCAATTGGGACCAAGTAAACCTCTGGTTGATAGGAGCAAACTGGGATGAACTCTTTTGCACGTGCCGAAATATAAACGAGGTGCATGGAGCCTTTCTTTCCTATGTCCACCTTGTAATAGAGAAATGTGCTCCACCTCGGAAACATGGCCCTAAGACCAAAAACCTTCCACCGCACCTGCAACGCTTGGCCGCTAAAAAGCACTTCCTCTGGCGTGACCGCTTTCAGCCTGGTGGGCGCGTTGCCTTCAGCAAATGTACTAGGGATTTCGAAAAAGAATGCAAACGATTTGCCAAGAATCGCCAAAAACGCCTCATTTGCTCAGGAAATCGAAAAAAACTTCTTCAAGTACATGAATGCAAAGAGGAAGACGCGTAAGGGTATCACATCTCTGAAAGATGAAGGAGGCGAAATCGTTGTCGATGATCAGCAAAAATGCGAAATGTTCGCGGATTATTTTTCTAAGGTATTTACTCATGACAACGGTGCGACCCCACCATTTTCCCCGCGATGTTCTCAGAAATTGTGCTCCGTCCCTATCAGCTGCGAAATTGTAATGGGTGCCATAAAAAAGCTCAATGACAAGATTTCGTTCACCCCCGACTCGGTGCCCTCGTACTTCATCAAAAGGGCTGCTAACTTGTTATGTTACCCTCTCTTGTGCATATTTAAACATAGTCTTGCTCTTGGAACGCTTCCGTCTGCGTGGAATACTGCGATTGTAACCCCGCTTCTGAAAAAGGCACCAGCTGTTCAGGTCTCGAACTATCGGCCCATCGGTTTAACCTCATCAGTATGCAAAGTTCTCGAAATCATTATCGAAGATTGTGTTCTCTCCCACCTTGCGTCAAATGACCCCCTCAGCCCGGCTCAATATGGTTTTCTGCCTGGCAGATCAACGCTATCCCAGCTGGTATCCTCGTTCCACGACTGGTGTTCGGCTGTGAACGAAAGCTACCAAACTGATGTTGTGTACATAGACTATGCTAAAGCTTTCGATACAGTCAGCCATCCAAAACTACTTCTGAAACTTGAAGGCTACGGCATTTCTGGTGACATCTTAAAATGGTTGAAATCCTTTCTAACACCTCGTGACTTCATAGTAAAAATTGGCGACTTTTGTTCTCATCCTAGCCCGATCGTCAGTGGTGTTCCCCAGGGTAGCGTTCTGGGTCCTTTGCTTTTCCTAATTTATGTGAACGACATTTCTGACGAATTGTCGAGCACATGCAAGCTTTTTGCTGATGATCTGAAGATATATCGTCCCCTTCGCAACCTCGCCATCGATTTTCATGAGATTCAGCGTGATCTGAACCGGCTTGCGAATTGGTCCAAGCTATGGCAGCTAAAATATCTGAAGAAAAATCCAGCTTGTTCCATATAAATTTCCAACATGAGTGCTTTCTACACCTAAACGATGTTGCGCTTCCCGTACGCGAGACTGTCAGTGATCTTGGTGTACTTATTAGCACCGACCTTAAGTGGGAATCCCACTGCAAGGAAATCTCTAAGAAAGCTTCTCGTGTGGCAAATTGCATCCTGAGATCTCTGCAACACCCATCTCTCGATTATTACAGGAAAGCATACATTGTCTACTGCCGACCGCTCCTGGAATACTGTACGCAGGTCTGGTCACCATCTTCTGTCAAGGATGATGAAGTAATTGAAAACGTGCAAAGGCGGTACTCAAAACGCGTTTTTGTCAAAGTATTTCCCACGCGAGAAGTACCAGACTATACGACTAGGCTTGAAATGTTGGGGATCGAAACCCTACGATATCGGCGAACCGAGTTCGATTTACACTTGTGCTGTGGGAGCCTGTGCTGTGGGAGACACCGGCGCTGTGGGAGCTGCATGGTGAGTACAGGGCTCTGTGGGTGTTGCGCGGTGACTCAACGGCTCTGTGGGTGTTGCGCGGTGACTACACGGCGCTGTGGGTGTTGCGTTACGAGTTCACGGCGCTGTGGGTGTTGCTTTGCTAGCTCACGGCGCTGTGGGTGCTGCATGGTGAGCACACGGCACTGTGGGTGCTGCATTGTGAGTACACGGCGCTGTGGGTGTTGCGTGGTGACCACACGGCGCTGTGGGTGCTGCATGGTGAGTACACGGCGCTGTGCGTGTTGCGTGGTGACCACACGGCGCTGTGGGTGCTGCAAGGTAAGTACACGGCGCTGTGGATCTTGTATGTTCAGTACACGGCGCTGTGGGTGTTGCGTTGCGAGTTCACGGCGCTGTGGGTGCTGCATTGTGAGTACACGGCCCTGTGGGTGCTGCATGCAGCACCGACAGCGCCGTGGTCTCCACGCAGCACCCACAGCGCCGTGTACTCACTGCAGCACCCACAGCGTCCTGTTCACACACGCAACACCCACACGGCCGTGTAATCACACGCAAAACACACAGCGCCGTGTAGTCACCACGCAATACTGAGAGCGCCGTTCTAGAAGAATTTCTCGTTGCCAATAGCGTCTACCAACCGTACGTGAGCACCTCGAGTTCGGAGTGTCAGCTGTGGCGAGAGCTGAGTAACGGATGATGATACTCTGTTTGCTGTAGAAATCAACTTCCTGAATCAAGGCAATCCACAATCTTACACGAAAATAATAATACTGAGAGAATAATACGTCTTCTAACTTCCTCACGCCTTTATGAGGATCACTGCGAGCGCATAAATTGCCCGGATTGCAGTGGAGGAGAAAGCGTGTGAAAGGTGAAATGTGTGGTATACAAAGTGGATTGCCTAGGATGTCAAGAATTTTACATTGGCGAGACAGCTAGGCCGCTGTTTCTACGAATGAATGAGCACCGTCGGGCTCTGAGGTCCTCACAGAGCTATCCAAACCATCCGTTTTCGAAACATCGCACACTGAAACACACAATTGAAGAACCACCCCGGCTCCGAGTAACCATTCTTCATAGAAACCTTGAGGACACGGTTGAACGAAAAATAAAGGAGGCGCTGGAGATAAAAAAGGAAAAACCGCCTATCAACAGCAGAGAAGAAATGAGGGAAGCAATGAGGTTGATAATCTTGTAATGGAAGCGGTCAACTGGGATATGATACATATCTGGATGTCTTATCCCTCCTATCCTTCCAATGCACTATTGTGTGACCTCCCACCGCCCTACCTCATTTCCATCTCATGCCCATTTAGAGGTAGGTGGGATACTCATCAACATCGCTTTACATCATTCCCACCTCTTTTAGAAAACCTCTGAGCTTATCTGTGGTTGCGACCTACTCCATCCCAGTCGCCACAGGTCGGTAGTTGGTGTTGGTGAGAACATATTGTCGATTTGTTTGTCTTACATATTTCAGTTGACCTGACGACGGGTTTATTGCCCGAAACGTAGTCAATGAAAGTTTATCCGACGAGCTTCAACTTCAACCTTATATAGTACAAAACTATGAAGCTCAGGGAAGCATCGATATTACCAAGAAAATAATAATATTAACAAACCCAGATAATGCCAAACCTGATACAAATCAAAATATGGGTCGGCAATGGTCTGATGTTGTCTACAAGGAACGAGCGGATAAGCAATAGTGGTTGGCTTCATGAAGTTTTCTCATCGTATTTTACAGCTTCCTAGTGAAACAATGACTTGTATTAGGAAAGGCCCGCTGCTCATGAGCGTTGGAGCAAACATGCAGAATCTAAAATTACAGCAGTTATGATTTCTGTTTTCCTCAAAAACTACACACTTGACCCACGCAATTAACAAAAAGTAGGTTGCCGGTAAGGCCTAAATTTGTGACTCGTTCTCCGGAAGCCGGTATTGAACGTTGTACTTAGGTAGCGGCTAGAATATTTTTCTGCGAGTTCGGCCAAACAACGCTGAGCAGACTTGTCCTCAGTGATGCTTCTCCACACTTTATGTTTCTACGTAGAGAAAAAAGTACAATGCAGCCATGAAATGGAGGTTTCAAGCAGTTCTTCTTCTCTATCCCTTTCTCCTCTGACAGAGTCTGGCATCAAAGTCTAACTTTTTTTAAGGCTAACAAATGTTTTCACTCAGTCCAGTGAGTGCCTAACCACCAACGCATAACCAATTTTCTAGTAGGCACACTCGTGGCTTAGTGCTCGAAAACTTAGCTTCTGCGGCGAAAACCGCTCGTTTTCATCTATTCATAACGTACTTATCAATTTATTTTGTTTCGGAAAACCAACGCCTTCATATATAGCTGTTTGTAACATATATCCAGGCAAGAAATGTGTTACCACTTTTGTTATCGCTTGCACGCATACTTGACAACAACTACTGCAAATGAGCATTCTCAAAATCAACTAAATGAGCGAAAATATAGAGTTTCCATTAGCGGAATCGATTCTGCTGCAGGCGGAACGCTCATGACTAGGTCCGTCCACATTTTGCAGATATGGATTAGACACTGGCAAGCTTCGTGCTCTCCACCCTACTACTACGTCAGTCAATCCCTACGTGCTCGTATCTCACCAACTATCCTACCGCGCACCTCGCTTTTTTGGGATAATTGTTTCTGCGCTTCCGAAGTGACGCTACTGTTTTTGAAATTTGCCACATTTGGAAATAGTTTCAAAAAATATTTCTTCCTCGAACACAACAAAACTAGAAATTGGACATTGATTTTCCAAACATAAAATAGAATTGAGGACATTCGATATGCCTCCCTTAGGGCAGGAAAAAGTGTTATTCTATATCAGACCTTATAGAGTATATCAACGAATATTCGGATGATTAATCGAATATTCAAATAATATCAGGACTACTATGTAGGATATTCCACTTCTAGAATAAGTCACTTATTCAAATAACGCGTTTATTCGACTATTCGGAAAAGCCGAGATCCTGATAAATTTGTTTACCTGACTGTTTGGAAAAGCCGGAATCCGAATAAACTTGTTTCTTCGTCTACTCGTGAGGCCCAATTTTCGAATGCTCGTCGAATACTCGGATAATATTCACGAAAAGAGGCTTTTTTGCAGTTCATTGATGATATTTTCCACCCAAACGTTGCCTGGGGAGGTTAACATCGGCATGGATCCCAAACAGGGGATGTGCGGCACTTGCCCTTTGACGCTTGCCGTTTGTCGTTTGCCGGCCATTTTTGAAACTTTTTTTGCCGTCTGTCGTTTGCCGACATTTTTATTATTTTTCCGGCGAAACTCGGCAAAACACATTATAAGCAAACGCCGCCTATGCTCGCGGCTATGGGGGCACTAGGGGTAATCCGATTATCCGTTGTTCGCTCAACCATTATCCGGGATTTTAGGTTATCTGGGGTGGGAGTAAATCTGTTTGAAAACATGAGTTAACTCGCAGTGAGTTTGCGGTAAGTTTGCGGTAAACTGCAGCTAAACGCGAGCTTTTTATTCGAAGATTTCCAGGAAAGGGACCGGACATAGCTGAAACTAAGCACTCGCATGCCACTTTATGAGACAATACATACGCATAGTGTATAGAAATTCCCCAAAAATGTTTTATTCTGTCTTTTCTGGGAAAATATTGATTTAGAAAAAAATTTCTGAAGATTTATTTTGAACTATTTTCAGCTCGCAGTAAGTACGCGCGAAACTTCAACTTAAAGACCCAGTACACCCTAAGATATGAATTTCGAGATTTTCGTGTATTTGTCTGGAAGACCCCTCCTATATAACACGTGCCAAATGCGAGATCTCAAATCCTCCAAATAAGCGAGATATGTATAGGCGACCACCACAGGCCCGGCCCCCATCCTGATTTTCGTTCTCAATAGCGGCTAGATGGATGGATGATATTCAACCAAGTCGTCGTTCGTCATTCCCTTTCGGATCTATCTCCTTATCCTGTTTTTCTCTCGTGCCGCGACTGCGAATCAAGAGAAATACAGGCTTGAGATAACTCGTCCCCCAAATGTTTGCCTTCAAAATACAGGCATCTTTAAGGAGCCACATCTCCGTTCAAAGGGGGTCTTGGACAATTTCAGAAATACCACTGTTATCAGAGTGCGACCCTCTCCAAAATGAGGATAAAACCTAGTAAATAATTTTCTGGGTGTCCTGGGCCTTTGACGCGAGCTGACAGAGAAATTGGAACTAGTGTGTGAATGAGGAGAAAGATGGATAGTTCTCGAAAAAGTCCTCCGAAGAACTTTTTCTAAAGCTATCCATCTTTTTCTCCATTCATAATCTATTTCATTTTTCTCTTTCGCGTTATGTTGCAGCTTTGCGCGAACTTAAAGGCATCGTACGCGCTGAAAACCACTCACCGTTTTTTTCGGTTTGAATGATTCTCTGCGCCCATCTAAGAAGGCACGGAGAGTTTGTTCGATTCAAAACGCCTTATTGTCAAGATAAATGAGGTCGAATGTCTAAAATTCCGTCAAAAGAGGCCGGCCCTCCGTCAGTCATCTGGCACAATTTGCTGTCAGCCATCCTAATTGTAAATGATCAACGTTTGATACAGTACAACTGAAGGAAAGTTGATAGAGTATACTATACAAAGAGCAGATCGAAGGTAACTGGAAATCTGATTTCTAAGTGTCACCAAACACTTCCCTATTATTTGAAATAATTCTCATATGATCAAGTCTGCTAGCATAAAAATTTTCCAAAAGCGGTATTCGGAAATTCAATTGCGAAACACACCAAAACTGACCCTTCGGTGGCTTCTCATCTGCTCCAAATGTGCAGCGCAGCCGCACGCGTCAATTTAACCCGGCTCTGGTCATCCTTCGTGCCGGGGAAAGACTATATGTCATTTGTTAATTTCTAACTGAGTTGTGTTCCGAGGAAGATGAAAACAAGCTTCCGATTATGAATTCAAAAAATGAATTTGAATTTATGAAAACAGAAATACAGAAAAAAACAAGTAAAATTTGCCATCAAAGTTTCCAGATTTTAATTCGTGTGTAACTTCATAACGTTTAATAGATAAAATTATGATTTAAAATACTAACCATGAAGTCCTGGACGCCTGTTCTGATATTCTGCACACTTTTCAAGAGATCCTCCTGATTTCATGTGAGGTCCTGCACACTTTCTGTGAGCCAATACACACTTCGTGTGAGTTTTATGCAGCTCGTTCTAGACGAACTTCAAATTTACGGGAAGTTTTACACTAGTCGCTTGTAAAAATCACTCTATCAGAAATCGCATTTTTTCGGGCGGATTACGTTGAAATTCGAGAAAATTCTGATACAATTTCTGGTAATTAAATGGAATTCTGGCAGAATTTCTGTCAGATCGCTATCTAGACGGAATTCTGTGGTAAAAAGCAGCATTTACCACTAGGTAGCGGTAATTCTCCCTTAAATCAGCTGTGAACCGCCAGAAAAGTTTCTGCTGAGTTATTGTGAAGATAAATTAGGTCGAATGTCTCAAATTCCGTCGAAAGAGGCCGGCCGCCCGTCAGTCATCTGGCACAATTTGCTGTCAGCCATTATATAAGTAATTGATCAGCGATTGATATAGTACAGCTGAGGGGAAGTTGATGAAATATATTATACGTTTACATTAAGAATGACTTTTCTACACACATCGGTTAACCTTTCCTTCTCCATAAATCACTTGAAAGAAAGATAAACTTTATTTGATCGTGAGATCGTTGGTCAAAACAGCGAACTCTAGCGATCGACTCTTCCTTTTTCAAAAGCCGATTGAGATATTTTTGGTCTGAAAAGGGGTTTTCAGTGAATTTTTTGCGATTTTTTCAACGTAGCTGTTATATTGGGTACTAGAGCCCTCATTATGTATGGGAAACTCAAAAGCCAAATCCATCGTGAACGATGCCTTCAACGCGAAATCACCATACAGTTGTATTATGACTTATTTCGTATGAGTTACTGCAATCGGTTCTAGTTTTTGTCAGAGCGCGGCGACCGATGGCGGAGCCGCAGCGGCCCCACCGCGGAGCCGTTGCTGCACAACCGTGGAGCCGCAGAGGCATTACCGAGGAGCCGCTACGGCACTACCGCGGAGTCGCAGCGGCACTACCGCGGAGTCGCAGCCACACTACCCCGGAGCCGCCACGACATTGCCGCTGCGACTCCGCGATAGTGCCGCTTCGTTGCCTGTAGGAGCCAAAGCCGTAGCGGCGATTTCTTTGATTACCATGAGGTCCCTCTATGTCGTGTTTTTGTTCATCTGGTTTGCCGGCCGTTTTCGAG
>JAPDOI010001775.1:0-105000 GCA_029168955.1 Aplectana chamaeleonis | reverse complement strand
GAGTACTAATAGCACCTTAGCATGCGATCACAATCCTACTTCTGTGTCAGTCTACTATTTAGAAAAAATCAAAAACGATTTCTGAAAAAATAGTCGATAATTCACAAAATAAGTATCTTTGATCGGTAAATACTTTGCAACAATTTACCTGTGACGCTTGGTGCCCTAAAGTCGTTGCAGAAACAGAAACTATAGAGATCGCAATTTCGGAAGGGTGAGAAATTCCCCTACTTGAAAAATTTCTTTTCTGAGAAAAAAGTTTTTTTGCTATCATCTAGTCCATTCTCTGGAAGAAGTTGCATGGAATTTGCCGCGAACCTTTGTTTTTTTTTTGAAAATTTGACGGGAAACCACCGCGAGCAGGGGCGATACGGCGAAATTACCGCGAATTCACCGGGAAACTACCAAAACTACCAAAAAAGTGGCTGCCGCGAATTTATAGCATAAATTATAGGAACTTACGGCAAAGAGGCATGAGTTCAACGGTAACATTGCGGCGAATGCACAGTCTCTTCCGTGCGTTCGCCGCAAAGTTACCTCAAATCTCTATATAAGCCTCGGGTTCTCTGCATGAAGATATTAGCCTTCGACTACACTTCGTTATGCCACGATTTCAACATATTTAACACCAGGAAATGATAGTGAGGCTTGAGAAAGTGTAGTGGACATTATACTTTTACATTTTCAGATTTTTTCCGAATATACGACTTTTCGGATAAATCGGTTTTTTGGAGCTTTCGAATATTCGACTTTCCGAATAATTCGGGATTTCGAACTTTTCGAATATTCGACTTTTCGGATATTCCGGGATTTTGAACTTTTCGAATAATTCGGAATTTTGAACTTTTCGAATATTCAACTTCTCAAATTATTCGGTATTTGAACTTTTCGAATATTCGACTGCTCGAATAAAAAGTCGACTTCTTCAATCGACTGCCGAATAATTTTTCAAATTTTTTCATTCGACTTTTCCAGTAAGTCAAAAAAAATATCCCCCGTTCCCTCTACTTTCCAGAAGAAAGCTCTATTACTTTGGCTAGCACATTCTATTGTGGTGCCCGTTTTTCAAAATCTAAGTTCAGGCTGAAGGTAGAAATTAGGTCTAAATTGCATTTAAAAGAGCGCAAAAAGTTGTATATAGTACCAAAAAATGGTTTAGAATGGTTTCCTAGGATTTGAGCAAATTTTGAAAAACCGCAAGTTTTCTCTGTTAATCTCCTTTTTTTCAGACGGCGTTCACGATCTTGTGCTACCAGATAAAATTGAGCTAGGGAGCTCATTTTTGGACAGGAGGCTGGAAATGGATGCAGGTTGCTCCTGTTCCAATTTGAACTAGATACCTTTACTTTGAAGGGTACCTCAAAATCGTGGGTTTACTTACTAATTTAGCCGTGGAGCACGAAGACTGTTTTTTTCTGCTGCGGCTGTGGCGACCGGGGTATGTGGGTGGATTTGCAGCCAATCAACACAGTTCGTCGGAGGTAAGTACTGAACTTGTCAGAATTCGTACTCATGACACGTCATCGATCGAAAATCAATATTATCGATTTTCGTGCTTTTTGCACAAAATGCGGCGAACAGTGGTGATTGCTTTTGGGATTGGTTTTCTTGGTTGAGGAATTTTGCTCATCAGTCATTATCGATAAATACCGATCAATAGTATTGAGTTTTTTGCCTGTTGCACAAAATGCCGCAATGATTTTTGATTGTTGATGGCTCTAAGTCATTTGTTTGGGAAATTCTTCTCATCATGCAAGATCAAATATTAATGATCAATAATATCGATTTTTCACATTTTGCACCAAATGCGGCAATGAGCTTTATTTTTTATGGGTGTAAGTCATAGGTTTCAGAAATTGTTATCATACGACAATATCGTCTGTTAGATGTTTCATCATTCCAAAATGGAATTCGTTGAGCAAAATGGAAGTCAGAAAGGGAACCTTTGGGAAAAATTTGTGAAATTTCTGAAAATTTAGCTTCCTGGCAAAAGTAGCGATTTGGCAATGTCATTCAGAAGTCAAAAAGAATTCAAAAGTATCTTGAAATATCTTTAAAAAGTGATTTGGCGTAAAATAGCCTGGAGTAATAAAAGGCAGGGAAATGAAGTGAAATAACCAGAAAATACGATTTGGTTGTCGATCATTTCACAAGCTTCTCCGTTAAACTTATCGAAACGAAATCAAGCACGATATGGAATGGAGCGTTGCCTTCACCCAGCATGACATATGCCGATTCCCTTATTACAGCTTTCAAAAATGGCTTAATGTTTCCGTTGCGCGCTTGATTTTGTTTTGATAAGTTTAGCGGAGAAGCTTGTGAAATGATCGACCACCAAATCGTATTTTCTGGTTATTTCACTTCATATCCCTGCTTTTTTATTACTCCAGGCTATTTTACGCCAAAACACTTTTTAAAGATATTTCAAGATACTGTTGAATTTCTTTTGACTTCTGAATGACATTGCCAAATCGCTACTTTTGCCAGGAAGCTAAATTTTCAGAAATCTTTCATTTGGGATTGAATTAAATGGTCGAATATTCAAGCAAACAAACAATGTATTTACGAGACGGTTGGCTATATCAGAAAGATATACGAGTTCATACGTATTTCGAACAAATAATGGAAACAACTGCTTTTCATCATTTAATTCCAATAGGAAGTAAGTACAAAACAATAACTCGGGCACCGGTTTCACAAATAGATTCTCTCCAAAAGTATGGAGATATAATAATGCTATAACAATACAATACAGTGCGTTTCAAAAATACAGAGGCACCCTCTATTATGTCGTTATCCGACCTGAATAAGATCGGTTGTAGAAGATATCCCTACCATTGAACTCACCGTGCTCGAAAACATTATTGTACAACATTTCAGTGTAATAAGTGAAAAAAAATAAGTTCTTTTTTCTTTGAACCGCAAAATACTGCGTTTCAAAAGAATAGGCGCACTATCATCAGTGCAGAAAAAGCTCTCAAATTTTGATGGTCATGTTCCCCGTTCCAAAGGTCCAATAAGTAGGTAACTGTTTGCAACTTATAACAATAATGCCCCGTGGTACCTGTCTCTCGAATAGTGAGCAAGCACAAATACGTGCCTCGAATATCGCAGAAGTGAGCAACCAGAAGTTCGCCAAGATACTCGGGCGTTCATCGAGAGTCGTCGACAGGTAACTGCGCGATCCTGATTTCTGTGGGAAGAAGGCGAGACTTTCTTAGAAGTTCTAAGAAGCTGTCTGCCCAAGATGTTCGCCGTGTTGGTCGGCTCGCTTCCAACTCGACTCTAACGACCACTGAAGTTTGAGCTAATTGGTCGACTTCTGTCTCAAAAACGACTGTCTAGAGGGCTAATGGACCAAATAGAAACATCGTATATTGTCTTTTCCGACCCGCCCCACGCCTCACTGGCACTCACAAAGCAGCTCGGCTACAGTTCGCTAACAAGGGAAATGTTTAGAGCGGTAAACGCACCTACGGAAACGGTATGCACTGTCAGTTTCTCTTGGTCCTCTATAAAAACTTTGTGAAATATCCAGTCCCAAGCTGTTGATTCCGAGCAGCTACGAACCTGCAAAGTTTGGCTCTGTCCGCTCATTGATTTCGGCTGCCTCCACTAATTGATCGTGTCAATCAGGGGCAGGATTCATCAATGTGCAAACCCACGGTTAGCGCCCCTAACCTAACAACCCAGCACCATTTCTGAGATTCATTAACTTACCAACCCACGCGCTGCTCGGTTGGTCAGCACTACCAGACAAAGAAGATTTGTAGACCGCTAACCAACCCAATAGATGTCGTGAGCCATTGCTAATCGGCGCGCCTTAAAGCGTGCGGCTTCGCGCAGCGGCGTCTGGAGCATTGCCAAATTTGATATCGATTCACGTGTAATGTTATGCCGAGCATATTGCTACGCTGCTGCACATTCTCTGGCTACTATTCGACTGCCACCAATATTCTTCTATTACTACTACACCTATTATTCAACTGTTCGCTATTCCACTGCTATTTTACTGCTTTAGGAATGCCTAACATTTTAATGAAGTTGTATGTTACTGATTTCTTGGCAGTATGGGCTCATTTGTGGCTAAAATACGTTCCAGTGAATTTTTCAAATTCACTCTGAGTCATCTGCTACTTCTGATATTGGGAGTTCTATTAATATTTCTCCGTAACCATAATCTCTCTTGAAACCTTTTTTGAACTCTATAATATTTCCATAAAAGGAACTTTTCCAAAACATTTTCGTCAGAGCAGTAAATAAGCAGCATCCGAGCCTTGCTTTCGTGAAAGAAACAATGAAATATAGTGTTATCAAAATCTCCAGGAATTATGAATATTAATTGATAAGAAATTGAATAATAAATCTTCATAATGAAGAATACTACGTGGACTTGAGCTGTGTCTCGCTGCGCGCAGCAGTCGCGTCGCGGCGTCGCAATTAGAGCACGCTTACCTCTGTTTTAGTGGGATATCAGGGTGGGAGCCGAACGCGTAACCATTCACATGCTCTCGTTTCCTTCCATCATTTGAGGTGTTGTCACAAACACAAGAAATTATCTCACCTCAAGTGTTGGCAATTTTATATGATTCAGAGCAGCATGCATGCCAATTATAGTGTAAACCAACTAAGTACTAATTCTAGGATAGGACTAATATAATAATTTTATTGTGTTATATTCGCTATAGTGTTACTATCTATTTGGTTCAAATAACTGATTATCACCGGTTTCCCGGATCTATAATGGAAAGACGCGATACAGAGAAATCGTTATTAGATTAGAGTTAAAGGCAGCGTTCACGATGATTTTCATTCCCGAATTTTCCCCATAACCCAAAGCTTTGGCCTCCAATTGTTACCAAAATTACGAAGAAACGACGAGAAACGCATTAAAACGCCGTATTTCAGTGACATTATTCTCTGGTCTCGACTAGTTGTCCAATTGCATGAACATGTTCCCGGTGGTTGTGACCGGTGAAAAATGGGGTCAGTCTAAAACGGAAAAAATATTTTTTGCAAAACAATATTAGTTAGAGTCCGAAGGAAGGGACGGAGCAACAGAAAGCAGAAAATAGCAAAGGACGGGTCCACAAAATATTTCATCGTCACAACGAACAGTTCCTGTGAGAGTAAAGTGGCGGGGTGAGAGTAAAGGATTTGGTGCCCTTCTGGTCCGTTTTTCTCAGTTTCTCCGTCATTTTAGTACTATCGGGGGGGGGGGTCAATTAATCGATTTTGCGAATAATCTCAAAATTGAAGATTATCGTGAACACTGCCTTTAAGATGAAACTAAGTATACGTGACCTAGTGTAAACCCTTTCCTACATACACATCGATTCCGTAGCGTCAAAACCTTCACAATTCAAACGATACCTAATTTCTCAGTCGGAACTAATCCTCTTCCGTTATCCAAAGGTCATCTCTATTATTTTTTTTACCCAAACAGTTGTACGAAATGTTTATGCGACTTTGCAAAGAGTGTATTCTGCCAACCGGAAGCAATTTCTCCTTTGACGCCTATTGCTCCTTTGCCATCTTTCCTCTGGAGGACGACAGCGGAGTAGTTTGACCTTAGCTCACAACTATACGCTAATTTTTGAGGCATATAAACACAAACTGCTCAGTGATCGACATTTTCCCATTTCCAGAAACCATTATCGCAAATTGAACATTGCCCAGAGATTCCCGAACAGCATGGTAGATGAGCCCACGCTCTACATGCTGAATTGGAGCACTCGTGAACCTCCCTCATGTGTCTGTACAGGTTCTTGAAAAAAAGGCCCTAGCTTGCAAAGAGGGCAGAAAGTTGATGCGTTCTGCATGCCTGAATGATTTCCGTAAGATTTTCTGAAACTGATCCTCTGTTGGCAGTCTTGTGAGTGATAACTGATGAGCTCAGACTTTCAGCCTGGGAAATACGGAAGAAAAATGTCCCACTATAATGAATCATCTAAAGTAATAGAAGAAGAGAGTAATGACTGTTAGAAACCAGAAAAAATTAACACAATGATGAGTGATGGCGTTTGACCTCCTTCACTTTGACAGACAATTAACACCCGTGCTCAATCATTGGAAGTAAGAACCATTATTGATTGCCAATAATGGCTTTGTATGCAGCGATCTTCATGCCTGAACACCTGTACGTTGTGGTCTGTCATGTTTTTCTTCACCCCATCCATGTTAGTACACACAACTCAGGAAAAGTGTTGGGGATGTATAAGCGTGCTCTAATTGCGACGCCGCGACGCGTAGGTCAGTGTAGGTTACGCTGGCCGAGACTTTTAGGCGTCAGCGGTGATTCTAGTGCACACAACACACGATAATCACCGCCGAATCTTAAAAATTCATAGAAAATTCGAGTATGAATAAAATTTTCCGAAGAAGGGTGACGAAACGACAGTTTTCTAGCAGGAAGGATGCGTTTTTCCCCAGATTTCAAGTAATTTCTTATAGTTTCTGATGTGTCTACACTACCAAACATTGCCATTCTTACTATACAGGGAAAAATTGTTAATAGTCCTCCTTTCTTTCTTTTTCATTGGATCACAAAGGTGTATTTCCTCGAACAGCTAAATACTGTGCGCACATAAAGCTTATGAAACACACTCTTAACTTCTAAAAATAGCAGATTTTTTTACGTGAAAAACAATGCATGGCTTCTTTCTCTACAACAAAGTTCTCCTGCTGGGTGGTCTAACATCAACTTACTGTCATGCAACTGGTTGATCATTTACGTTTTTCAAATGAGAATGGATGCTCTTCGTGTTTCGAATTCTGTGATGAGCTAATGATGATAAAATGGTCAAGTTCCTAACCAAAATATTGAAAAAGCGGATGAAAAGTATTCAAAAAAGCGAAATAATTTCACAAATTTAATACCTCAAATTGCTGGTTGGGGACAATAATGTGAGGCGGGGAGCGCGAAGGATGGCTGCAAGGAAGGGTTGTATTCGGCAAACCGTAGGTGGCTCACAACATCAAATTTAGTGTGAGAACAAACACGGGCAGCAGATACAATTCGTCGAAGAAATGGGTAAAAAGTGACTGAAAAGCTGAATAGAGCTCACTCTGAAATTATTAGCGACAGGCAAATAAAATAATAATTGAAGAATACTACGTGGCCTTGAGATGTGTCTCGCTACGCGCCGCGGATTCGCGCTTGTTGAATCAGGATTGGAGGTGTTGGGTAGGTTAGACACTCGGTCAGACTTACCGTGGGTCATACCAAACCCAACTGAAGATTGATGAATCCGGCCCCAGGAAGGATGGTAGTTGAGTGTGGCGGCTTGGTGTAGTGGATAGCGATATGGACTCTTGGACGCGTGATGCTAAAGGTTCGATTCCGCACCTGTGTGTTTTTTTGCAATTGCATTGGGATTTCGTATTCTACGTGAATACACCGCCTTTGATATTGTTTCAGCGTTTGAAAGCCTTTTTAATCACCCTGATATCACATGGGATCGTTCACGAACAGTAGACCACATGAATTTACAATAACAACGACAACAAACTTATTTATTGTTTCTTTGTTTTTTTTTGTCTATTTGAGCACTAATAATAAACTGGCTCATAGCGTTGGAAACATAGAGACTATTCACAGAAGGGGCAGCGGATGAAGGACAACGAAATAAGGATAACGAAATATGGATAATGTGTGACAAGGACAAGGGTTTTAGTGGTAAACGCATCTGCGAAAACGACTAGTATTGTTAGTATCTCGTGTGGCCCAATAGTAGAAGTGCGCAGTATCTGGCTCCGAGCCGCAGGTTCCAAGAAGTTATGAGCGTTTTCCAAGCTTCGCGAAAAGACAAGCATCAAGCATTTTTTTGGGTGTTTAAAAAAATTCTCGAATAATGCTTAAAACGTGTATATAGGGGTAATCTAGGGTAGTGAACACGAATCTGAAATCCGTTTCTCGAAATTCCGAGGTTTACTTTAGTTTACGGTAGGTTCCATGTCATTAAAGGGGCGAAACCCACCTTAGTATTGTGAAAGTCGACAAACGCACGTTAAATTCGTGTGCACCACCCCGTATAACCCCCGCACACAAATTTTAAGTCAAACTAGTGACCCTTCGGGTCACTAGCCCGTGGCAGCCACGTGATTTGAAGGTGCGTGCCCCCTGGCATTAGTATAGCTGCGCATTTTGAAAAACGAGCAGACAGACAAACACGACGTCGAAAGCATTTGAACTCTTCAATATTCCAAATTGTTCAATCAACCTGCGTTCATAGGTGGTGGCACGCAATGACGATACGTATCATTTGCACACCCGTACCTTTCCGCCGCTGCCCTCTTGCGCATGTCATATCTCGCTTACACCCAAAATGATTGCCGTTTTATAACTCCTAGCAGAGAGCGAGCTTTGTGAAACGAAAGTCCAACTTCGTCGTCGCCGGCTACCATTCCCGTAGTATTCTTTCGGTTTCGCCAAACGATGGGCCGGCTTCGCCGACCCCCTTACTTTACGGAGTATTCGTTCGGCTCCGCCGAACGATGGGCCGACTTCGCCGGCCACCCTCCGCGTAGTAATTGTTCGGCTCCGGCGAACGATGGTCCGGCTTTGCCGACCTCTTTCCCTCTACGTAGTCTTCGTTCGGTTTTGCCGAACGATGGGCCGGCTTCGCCGGCCACCCTCCCTGTCAGGGTTGAGCAGGGTTGTGGCGCGCCACAACGGGGGGGGGTCGTAAAAATTTCAGAAATTTTTGGAAAAAATTGAAAATTTGGGGGGGTGACAAAATTTTTGGAGAAAAATAGGATTTTTTCCAAATGACTTGGTAAGGTAAAATGAGGTAGGATTAGTCAGTCGGAGTGAGATGTATGCATTTTCAACAATAAGAAAGCAGATTATTTTCAGAGAAGCTGTTTGAAACGTGAGCCAGTTTGTCTAGTAGCGCAAGAGTGCAACGCGCTGGAGCGTTCTGCAATGTGTTCCGCGTACATTGAAGCTAATCAAATACATATCATAAAGAGGATATATATATATATATATATATATATATATATATATATATATATATATCTATATATATATATATATATATATATATATATATATATATATATATATATATATATATATATATATATATATATATATATATATATATATATAATAGTTGTGCTTTTTGACTAAACGGACCGAATTAATGAGTGAATGAATATATTCGACTTCAAGTTTTTCGGATAAACGAATGAATGAATATATTCGACTTAAAATTTTTCGAATAAACGAATGAATGAATATATTCGACTTCAAAATTTTTGAATGAGCGAATGAATGAATATACTTGATTATCTATTTCGAATGAATGAATATCGAAAATCGAATAATTTCGAATAAATGAATTAATTTAACTACGGGCCAACCGAATTCAGAGTTTGGCGAAACCACTGCTTTGAAGAGACAGTTTTTAAACATGGCGTCAAAAGCTTTTGAACTGCTCAATATTTTCAATATTCCGCTCAGGCAGGGTTCATGAGTGGCGGCACGCAAAATCGATACGCATCGTTTCTACACTAGCAGCTGTCTGATGCCACCCACAGCGGTTCTATTCATACAACGCCAGCGCGTCACGAGCGGGCGTTTCGTTAGACCCCGTTCAGAGTTCATTCGCGTCATGACGCGATGATATAATCAGCCTACATCTCGATCACGCTACGTCGCGTCGCGTCTTCGCTGGGTGCCACAGTGAAGAGGCGCGATACATTCGAAATGACGCGCTTTCTCCTAGAACGATAGCGGTCGTATAGCGAGATGGGAGTTGTTCGGCCCGCCAGGCGCCAGCGATTCCATCAGTGGTACTGTCTGAGTTGGGGATAGTGTTCGCGGAATTTCTGGATTAGGCGTGATTCCTAGCTTTTTTCGCTTTTCGTGAATTTGTTACTTCGACATTGTCTGCCCTAACGAGTGTGAGCCGCAGAACTTGCTGCTATTTGATATTTACTCCATCCCTTTGAGTATTACTCATTTTGCCACCTATTCGTTTTTATTTCGTTTCCAAAAATCGATAAAAAAGAACAAAATCCAAATTAGCCATCGTCGACAGCCATAGAAGCACCTCGTCAAAGGTTGGGAAAAATATAAAAATCTCGCTCTATTGATAATTCCCGTGCTTATTTTGATCTATATGTATATGTCGTGGTTTTAATTGCCCTATCAATTTTCGCGGCTTTAGCTTTGGCTGCTAAAAAATGCTCAGTCGGTACCCTGGATCTCCATCAAATTCCAGGTTCAACTTTGAAAACCGCAAAGTTTTGCTGAAAACCAAAAAAAGGGTTGGATAGCAGACGATTTACACTTTCGTACACTTTGACCTTTCGACACTTTCGACCTTATGTACACTTTCGACCAGTATTGCCCTTACCAGAAGAAAATTTCGGTCCGCAATTGTGGACAAACGCTGTTGCAGCACGTAATGTGACGAAGTCGTGCTGGGACGAAGGTTGATCGTGCCGGGACTACGTGGTCCCACCAGTATTGTCATCGTGTCGCGTGCTGCCATAGCGGGTTTCTGCGATTGCGGACCAGAGATTCGCTCGGATGAAAGCACTTTTCAAGTACTCGTCGAAAACAGATTTATTTTGAAACACATATCATCACTGGGAAGTTGAGGCGTTTCCATGTTTAATGAGGTTGAGGCTGTGTTTGAGCTCATTACTCATCAGTTACGAATTACGATTAACGAGTTACGAGGATTTGAAAATTACGATTTACGCAATTCAAAATTTCAGTTACGCACAGCCCTGACTCACACTATTGCTGGTGCACTGGCCCTTTGAAAAATTTTTGTGTAGGATCCGGTAATGGCTGT
The DNA here is from genome assembly GCA_029168955.1 of Aplectana chamaeleonis. NCBI lineage: Eukaryota > Metazoa > Nematoda > Chromadorea > Rhabditida > Cosmocercidae > Aplectana > Aplectana chamaeleonis. The sequence continues at coordinate 94,186 of JAPDOI010001775.1, read as the reverse complement.
GTTAGATTATTCGAATATATTCGAAGATCGAATATGTTCGAATAATTGTCAATGTCGATAGTCGATTTCGAATAATAATCGAATATGAGGTTTTTTCGATAGTCGATTTCGAATAATGATCGAATATCTGTTTTTTTCGATAGTCGATTTCGAATAATAATCGAAAATCGGGATTTTTCGATTACTCGATTATCGAAAAAATAATCGAATAATTTATTCGAATGTTTATTCGATTACGAATATTCGAGCACAACTATTATATATATATATATATATATATATATATATATATATATATATATATATATATATATATATATATATATATATATATATATATATATATATATATATATATATATATATATATATATATATATATATATATATATATATATATATATATATATATATATATATATATATATATATATGTATGTCAAAAAAATGTGAATAATTAGTCCTGAATGCAGTAGAATAGTGTTGATGTCGATGTGAATGTGTTAGTGAATGGGCATTTTACGATTTCATTATTCAAAAAATAAAAACATAAAAGGCTCTCATATAACGTTTAACAACTCTACATCACTTCTAGACACAGTAAAACCAGCGTATACACTATCATCTCGCACTTCGTGGCTCGGAAAAAAAAGGAGACAACGGATGAAGGGGGGCGAAAAAAAAAAATTCAAAATCTAAAAAAAAAGATTCGGAATCTACATAAAATGCTCTATAATACATGTTTTTGATGTTCGCATAACTCTCTACCTTCGCAGAGTTATTCCCTTCTAAACCCGAATCCCGTTGTGTCCTGAGATGTGGCCAGATGTGGATTTTTGGAAAAGGAGACAACTATTTTTTTTGCTTGAAACTCCGTTTTAGGAGCTATTTTTGCATTATAATTAATTGTTGGGGACCGTAGGATAACAAAAAAGTTAGAGTTTCCTCGATCGCGACGTAATGGGAGTTTTCTTCAGCCCTTAAGTTTCCTAAGAAAGCCCTGCGCAGACGCGCTCTGTTGAGACGGCTTTGCACCCGCGCGCAGCCAACGCAATTTTTCACCTTGGAGGGAAAGCAAAATTTTCGAATCTTTTGCATTCATTTTCATCATTCTTTCTCGATTTTTTTGTCTTTCCATTATTTTCTTGTTTTAGGGTGTAGGGTGTTCTCCATAATTCATCCTTTTTGTTTTGCTTGCAAATTAATTGTTTTTAACACATTTATTGTGTTTTAAAATGATTTTTTCAAATAATAACTACAATTTTCTCTACAACTCCAATAGAGCTACCCCGGAACTCCTCAGTAAGGAAGGTAGCTCTATTTTTATGTTGAAAAAGACTAACTACTTATAGTCCAGGCCAATGGAAAAAAGCGTCTATACATGACCCTTTCGTGTTCACACGTCAGCCGCGACCGATCTAGATCCTGAAAGTCATTACAACAATTTTCGCTTTTCTTTAAAATTTGACACTAAGTAAAACTTTTTAAAAAATGGGGGGTCGTAAAATTTTGGGGATTTTTTGGAAAAAATTAAAATTTGGGGGGGGGGGTTCGTAGCCGCGACGAAAATTGCCACAACGGCCTGCTCAACCCTGCTCCCCGTAGTGTTCGTTCGGCTTCGCCGAACGATGGGCCGGCTTCGCCGCCCCCCTCCCTCTACGTAGTATTCGTTCGGCTTCGACGAACAATGGGCCGGCTTCGCCAACCCCCCTCGCTCTACGTAGTATTCGTTCGGCTTCGCGGAACAATGGGCCGGCTTCGCCGACCCCCCTCGATCTACGTAGTATTCGTTCGGCTCCGCCGAACAATGGGCCGGCTTCGCTGGCCACCCTTCGTGTAGTATTCGTTCGGCTTCGCCAAACGATGGGCTGGCTTCGCCGACCTCCCTCCCTCTACGTAGTATTCGTTCGACTTCGCCGAACAATGGGCCGGCTTCGCCGACCCACCTCGCTCTACGTAGTATTCGTTCGGCTCCGCCGAACAATGGGCCGGCTTTGCTGGCCAACCTTCGTGTAGTATTTGTTCGGCTTCGCCAAACGATGGGCCGGCTTTGCTGGCCACCCTTCGTTTAGTATTTGTTCGGCTTCGCTAAGCGATGGGCCGGCTTCGCCGACCCCCTACCTCCACGTAGTATACGTTCGGCTCCGCCGAACAATGGTCCGGCTTCGCCGACCTCCCTCCCTCTACGTAGTATTCGTTCGACTTCGCCGAACAATGGGCCGGCTTCGCCGACCCCTCTCGCTCTACGTAGTATTCGTTCGGCTCCGCCGAACAATGGGCCGGCTTTGCTGGCCACCCTTCGTGTAGTATTTGTTCGGCTCCGCCGAACGATGGGCTGGCTTCGCTGACCACCCTTCGTGTAGTATTCGTTCGGCTTCGCCAAACGATGGGCCGGCTTCGCTGGCCACCCCTCGTTTAGTATTTGTTCGGCTTCGCTAAGCGATGGGCCGGCTTCGCCGAGCCCCTACCTCTACGTAGTAATCATTCGGCTCCGCCGAACGATGGGCCGGCTTTGCTGGCCACCCTTCGTGTAGTATTTGTTCGGCTCCGCCGAACGATGGGCCGGCTTCGCTGGCCACCCTTCGTGTAGTATTCGTTCGGCTTCGCCAAACGATGGGCCGGCTTTGCCGACCTCCCTCCCTCTACGTAGTATACGTTTGGCTCCGCCGAACAATGGTCCGGCTTCGCCGACCTCCCTCCCTCTACGTAGTATTCGTTCGACTTCGCCGAACGGTTTGCCGGCTTCGCCGGCCACCTCCCCGTAGTATTCGTTCGGCTTCGCCGAACGATGGGCCGGCTTCGCCGACCCCCTTCGTTTACGTTGTATTCGTTCGGCTCCGCCGAACGATGGGCCGGCTTCGCCGGCCACCCTCCGCGTAGTAATCGTTCGGCTCCGCCGAACGATGGGCCGGCTTCGCTGGCCACCCTTCGTTTAGTATTTGTTCGGCTTCGCTAAGCAATGGGCCGGCTTCGCCAACCCCCTACTTCTACGTAGTAATCTATCGGCTCCGCCGAACGATGGGCCGGCTTCGCCAACCCCCCTCGCTCTACGTAGTATTCGTTCGGCTCCGCCGAACAATGGGCCGGCTTCGCCGACCCCCCTCGCTCTACGTAGTATTCGTTCGGCTCCGCCGAACAATGGGCCGGTTTCGCTGGCCACCCTTTGTGTAGTATTTGTTCGGCTTCGCCAAACGATGGGCCGGCTTTGCTGGCCACCCTTCGTTTAGTATTTCTTCGGCTTCGCTAAGCGATGGGCCGGCTTCGCCGACCCCCTACCTCTACGTAGTAATCATTCGGCTCCGCCGAACCATGGGCCGGCTTTGCTGGCCACCCTTCGTGTAGTATTCGTTCGGCTTCGCTAAACGATGGGCCGGCTTCGCCGACCTCCCTCCCTCTACGTAGTATACGTTTGGCTCCGCCGAACAATGGTCCGGCTTCGCCGACCTCCCCGTAGTATTCGTTCGACTTCGCCGAACGGTTTGCCGGCTTCGCCGGCCACCTCCCCGTAGTATTTGTTCGGCTTCGCCGAACAATGGTCCGGCTTCGCCGACCTCCCTCCCTCTACGTAGTATTCGTTCGACTTCGCCGAACGGTTTGCCGGCTTCGCCGGCCACCTCCCCGTAGTATTCGTTCGGCTTCGCCGAACGATAGGCCGGCTTCGCCGACCCCCTTCGTTTACGTAATATTCGTTCGGCTCCGCCGAACGATGGGCCGGCTTTGCTGGCCACCCTTCGTGTAGTATTTGTTCGGCTTCGCCAAACGATGGGCCGGCTTTGCTGGCCACCCTTCGTTTAGTATTTGTTCGGCTTCGCTAAGCAATGGGCCGGCTTCGCCGACCCCCTACCTCTACGTAGTATACGTTCGGCTCCGCCGAACAATGGTCCGGCTTCGCCGACCTCCCTCCCTCTACGTAGTATTCGTTCGACTTCGCCGAACAATGGGCCGGCTTCGCCGACCCCCCTCGCTCTACGTAGTAATCGTTCGGCTCCGCCGAACGATGGGCCGGCTTCGCTGACCACCCTTCGTGTAGTATTTGTTCGGCTTCGCCAAACGATGGGCCGGCTTCGCCGAGCCCCTACCTCTACGTAGTAATCATTCGGCTCCGCCGAACGATGGGCCGGCTTTGCTGGCCACCCTTCGTGTAGTAATTGTTCGGCTCCGCCGAACGATGGGCCGGCTTTGCTGGCCACCCTTCGTGTAGTATTTGTTCGGCTTCGCCAAACGATGGGCCGACTTCGCCGACCTCCCTCCCTCTACGTAGTATACGTTTGGCTCCGCCGAACAATGGTCCGGCTTCGCCGACCTCCCTCCCTCTACGTAGTATTCGTTCGACTTCGCCGAACGGTTTGCCGGCTTCGCCGGCCACCTCCCCGTAGTATTCGTTCGGCTTCGCAAAACGATAGGCCGGCTTCGCCGACCCTTTTCGTTTACGTAGTATTCGTTCGGCTCCGCCGAACGATGGGCCGGCTTCGCCGGCCACCCTCCGCGTAGTAATCGTTCGGGTCCGCCGAACGATGGGCCGGCTTCGCTGGCCACCCTTCGTTTAGTATTTGTTCGGCTTCGCTAAGCGATGGGCCGGCTTCGCCGACCCCCTACCTCTACGTAGTAATCATTCGGCTCCGTCGAACGATGGGCCGGCTTCGCCGACCCCCCTCGCTCTACGTAGTATTCGTTCGGCTCCGCCGAACAATGGGCCGGCTTTGCTGGCCACCCTTCGTGTAGTATTCGTTCGGCTCCGCCGAACAATGGGCCGGCTTTGCTGGCCACCCTTCGTGTAGTATTTGTTCGGCTTCGCCAAACGATGGGCCGGCTTCGCCGACCTCCCTCCCTCTACGTAGTATACGTTTGGCTCCGCCGAACAATGGTCCGGCTTCGCCGACCTCCCTCCCTCTACGTAGTATTCGTTCGACTTTGCCGAACAATGGGCCGGGTTCGCCGACCCCCCTCGCTCTAGGTAGTATTCGTTCGGCTCCGCCGAACGATGAGCCGGCTTCGCTGGCCACCTTTCGTGTAGTATTCGTTCGGCTTCGCCAAACGATGGGCCGGCTTCGCTGGCCACCCTTCGTGTAGTATTCGTTCGGCTTCGCCAAACGATGGGCCGGCTTCGCCGACCTCCCTCCCTCTACGTAGTATACGTTTGGCTCCGCCGAACAATGGTCCGGCTTCGCCGACCTCCCTCCCTCTACGTAGTATACGTTTGGCTCCGCCGAACAATGGTCCGGCTTCGCCGACCTCCCTCCCTCTACGTAGTATTCGTTCGACTTTGCCGAACAATGGGCCGGCTTTGCCGGCCACCCTCCCTCTACATAGTATACCTTCGTCCAAGCCGAACGATGGACCGGCTTCGCTGGCCACCCTCCCCGTAGTATTCGTTCGGCTTCGCCGAACGATTGGCCGGCTTCGCCGGCCATCCTCCCCGCAGTATTCGTTCGGCTTCGCCGACCTCCCTCTCTCTACGTAGTATACAATACCGCACATAACATGTGTCCCAAAACGCGTCGGCGACGCGAAAGCGCGTCGAAAACGTCGTTTTCGTTCAGATTGAACGGTTTCGAAGTCTGAGAACACCGTTCGATTCGTCTCGTCGCGCTGATTCCAAAAATGTATTCAGGTTAGAGAAAAAACAAAGTTTCGACCTAGTTATGACCTACTTTCTCAGAAAAGAGCCAAAATCTTTCAAAGTAGATGTTTTCGAATTTTTAAAACGTCAATGCATTCGTATTGTCATGCTGACTCCAAAAATGTATGCATGGTCAAGATCAGTCCGATTCTTGCCCTACTCTCAACTTTTTTTCAAATCCAATGAATTCAAACTCTTTTCAAAGCCGTTATTTTGGAAGTATAATAGCACCATTCGATTCGCAACGTCATTCCGATTGAAAAAGTGTGTTAAAATGCGGAATAAACTTAATATCAGGCCTTATTATCGTCTATTTACGACTGAACTTTCTGACGACCTCGCTAATTACCCTCTAAACTGGGGCTGCCTACAAAAAGTGCAATATTGGGCAACTCTGCTGGAGACAACCGTGACATTTCGCAACTTTACCTCTAGTCATTAATAACATATGCATTTGGCACATCTGCGAATGCATTTCAAAACTTTTCGAAGGCTGATTTTGTTTTCTGGTTCTCATGATGACTCCGTCTCCGCCGAACGATGTTCCGGTTTTGCCGGCCACCCTCCGTGTAGTATTCGTTCGGCTTCGCCGAACGATGGGCCGACTTCACTGGCCACTTTTCGTGTAGTATTTGTTCGGCTTCGCCAAACGATGGGCTGGCTTCGCCGGCTACTCTCCCTCTACGTAGTATTCGTTCGGGTTCGCCGAACGATGGACCGGCTTCGCTGGCCACCCTTTGTGTAGTATTCGTTCGGCGTCGCCGAACGATGGGCTGGCTTCGCCGACCCCCCTCCCTCTACGTAGTATTCGTTCGGCTTCGCCAAACGGTGGGCCGACTTCGCCGGTCACCCTCCCCGTAGTAATCGTTCGGCTTCGCCGAACGATGGGCCAGCTTTGCCAGCCACCCTCTGTGTAGTATTCGTTCGTTCGGCTACGCCGAACGATGGGCCGGCTTCGCCGGCTACTCACAGTGTAGTATTTGTTCGGCTTCGCCGAACGAAGGGCTGGCTTCGCCGGCCACACTCCGCGTAGTAATCGCTTGGCTTCGCCGAACGATGGGCCGACTTCACTGGCCACTTTTCGTGTAGTATTTGTTCGGCTTCGCCAAACGATGGGCTGGCTTCGCCGACCCCCCTCCCTCTACGTAGTATTCGTTCGGCTTCACCAAACGGTGGGCCGACTTCGCCGGTCACCCTCCCCGTAGTAATCGTTCGGCTTCGCCGAACGATGGGCCAGCTTTGCCAGCCACCCTCTGTGTAGTATTCGTTCGTTCGGCTTCGCCGAACGATGGGCCGGATTCGCTGGCTACTCTCAGTGTAGTATTCGTTCGGCTTCGCCGAACGATGGGCTGGCTTTGCCGGCCACCCTCCGCGTAGTAATCGCTTGGCTTCGCCGAACGATAGGCCGACTTCACTGGCCACTTTTCGTGTAGTATTTGTTCGGCTTCGCCAAACGATGGGCTGGCTTCGCCGACCCCTCTCCCTCTACGTACTATTCGTTCGGCTTCGCCGAACGATGGGCCGGCTTTGCCGACCCCCCCTCATCTACGCAGTATTCAATCGGCTTCGCCGAACGATGGGCCGGCTTGGCGACCACCCTCCGTGTAGTATTACGATGAGCCGGTTTTGCCGGACACCCTCCGTGTAAATTTCGTTCGGCTTGGCCGAACGATGGGCCCCTTCCGCAGCCAATGGTTCTTCTCAGCCTTTACATAAATTGTAAGGACTTTCCATTATAATTTAGTTATTTTTTGGGATTAGGTTCTCTATTTTATGTGTATAGGATTAGGACTTTCCCTTATAATTTAGGATAGGATTAATATAGGATTCACTTCCTTTTACGATATGGGTCATTGCGACAGCAATGCTTTCCGGCTGTGATTTGTATATATCGTTCAGCTGAAGGGCTGCTCGCATCGTTTTAGCAAACGTTATTGATTCGGTCCCCATTTCAGTTTTAAATCGGTGATGTCGGAGTATAAGCCGGTGCAAGTGCTGCAACTGACGCCACCGAAGGAGCTTGTTTTTCAAGGAGAGTCTATCATTGTTTTTCGAGTAGATGTATTTCGTGTGGTTTCCTTCAAGCTATGTTTACGATTAGGAACTATGAATTCTCACAAAAGACCGGAAGTCCAACCGCTTCAAGAAAACTCTATTATCTACATCACAGGACTGATTTGAAAATGACATAACCAAAAACAAACAATTGCGAACTTTGCGCAGCAACATCAAAGATATAAGCAGCAGAATTATAAGAAATGGCGTTCCGCCATGTTTGATTGTTCTTTCCAAGGCAGCATTATCCTGAAATCACATTTGCCATTAACATGCCGGGAAGTCGAAAGGAATGAGCTGAAATATCAGTACGAAATGCGCGCTCCATGGCCACCCCTCGCCTTCCATGGCTTCCCTCGCGACCGTCGGAATTTTTCTCGGCACTATACTAAACGGGGGGGGGGCACTCAAGTATGAGTCAGAAATGAAATGAACAACCGATCTATAACGCTATCCATTTCTATAGAATTTCATCAACAACGATGACTGATAGCAGCATCAAGCATCTTTTATCAGATTTTCAATTCATTGCTATGAGGTGGTTAATTTCACTTCTGACTTTCACTTGAGTGCCCCACCCCCTTTTAGAATAGTTCCTTTTTCTTATCGCTTCGCTGAAGAATTGTAGCTTTGCGGTGGAATCTTTTTCTGTTCGCAGTGATACCGATACTTAACACACTTTGCATCTCCATCTTTCATAGTGTAGGATGGGTTGATCTGTTACTCTGCCGCACGCGGTATCATCCCTTCCGCTTCTCTTCGACTTCTCTCGGCGGGTTGTTGGCGAGTACGACCCCTGCTGGGTTGTTGGTGAAGTTTCACGTGGCATACGTGCGAATGACTATTCGCTTCTTCAGCGTCGGTCTAGTTTGACTTAAAACTTTCCCGTGAGGGTTCCTTGGGTTTCTGATCACGATTTTATTTGTCGGTTTTCCGGAGTATCTAACTCAATTCCTTCAAAGCGTCCCCTTGCGGGAATTCGTAATCGAAAACGTGACTTTCGGCGATTTCTGGAATGCTACGGTAGATGTGGCTCAAATAGTTTCTCTAGGGGTATTTAGAGTGCTTAACCCGAATCTGAGCTCTGTTTATCGATTTCTGACAGTTACGCCTTCGGCATAGCGGTAAAGGCGAGTGAGGCAGCAATGATGAGGGATGAGGACCGCTACTTGAAGCGGTCGCGTGCGCGGTCAAACTGCGTAGCGCTCCCCACCCCTCATCATTGCTGGCTCGCACCCTTGCAACTATTGCTGCGGGTCCCGGGCCCGAAAATGGCGCCGCAAGACCCCCTAAAGGGTGACGGCCGTCACCCGAGTGTCTGAGAAGTGCTAGTATCAGGGTTGAGCTGACCGTTGCGCCAACTTTTGGCAGAGCTACGAACCCCTTGTTGACGCAAATTTTGGAAAATTTCTATTTTTTACGATCCCCCCTCGACAAATAGACTTCAAATTTTGTACTCAGCACACAGAATAAGCTCTGAATAGAAATTTTGACCATAATACCCACCATAATGTAGAATTTCATGACGGCCTCGGGAGACACAGCTGGGTGCTATGTGGGATGGGGGGAGGGCACTGTTGTATCGCACTTGGCCACGCCCGTTTTTCCGTGCCGCAATGACTCCCCTGATTTTGGCAGGGGAGGGAAACCCCGGGTAGGTGCTCAAATTTAGTGCGGCACGGCAAAATGGGCGTGGCCATGTGCATCGCTTCACACTGCCCCTTCCCCCCCCATTCCACATGGCACCCACAGCTGTTCTCGTGCTGCAATCTCTTATATATAAAAATCTCTTGTATATAAAAAAACTCTTGTTAAAAAAACACCTGATTTCCCAAATTTCTATCATCTGGAAATCGCACTCACTACCAGTCTGGGGGGAGAGGAGAGGGGGGGGGGTTCACAGAAACAGTCCGGTACTGAACGGGTATGGGAGGCATTTTCGTCTTTTAATGGTGTTATTTTTGAGGAAAAATTCTAGGTTATTGTAGCTAAAAAATTATTTTGCCTAATAAGCATCCTGATGACCCTATCGTCGTGGATGATGTTCATCGTCAGCTGGGTTCGATTCGTATCGTGAGTGGTTAAACTTCCGGTCTTCTGTGAGAATTCATAGCACATAATCCTAAACATTGTTTGGAGGAAACTACATGAACGACGCAATTTTCACAACTACTCGAAAAACAATTATAGAGTCACCTTGAAAACCAAGCTCCTTCGGTGGCGTCAGTTGCAGCACTTGCACCGGCCTATACTCCGACATCACCGTCCTAAAAAATCACTGACTTTCCCAAAAAAAACTAAATGCTACAACGGATAACGGAAATCCTAAATTTCAAAAAAAAGTGAAAGTTTAAAGGGCGCGAGTAAAAATTGGCTGCGGGCCACGCGTGGGTTTAGCAGATACCCAGCCAAGCTTTCCACGCGGGACCCGGATTCATTTTCGGGAACCAGGAAAAGGGTGTATTTTATGTATATAGGATCTGAGACTTTCACCAAACTACCGTATACTAACCGTAATCTACCGTAATCTGTCAAAAATCGATAAACGGAATCCAGATTCTTGTTTAGCACTTCAAACAAGCCTTAGAGAAACATTTTGAGATATTTTTATCGTAGCGTTCCGGAAATCGTCAAAAGTCACATTTTGCCCTCACATTTTCCCCCGATTGGTTCTTTTGAACGATTTTAGTCGAAAACTTTGGAGAATCGACAGATAAACTCCAGATCCGTGCGCACCACCGTAGATTACCCCCACATACAAGTTTCGTGCAATATTTGAGAAAATTTTTTGAAACACCCAAAAAAAAAAAGCCTGATGGGTACCCGTGCCTTTCGCTAAGCTTGAAAAACGCTCATAACTTCTTGAAACCTGCGGCTCGGAGCCAGATACTACGCACTTCTACTATTGAACCACAAGAGATAAAACAATACTAGTCGTTTTCGCAGATGCGTTTACCACTAAAACCCTTGTCCTTGTCACACATTATCCATACTTCGTTATCCTTATTTCGTTGTCCTTCATCCGCTGCCCCTTCTGTGAATAGTCTCTATGTTTCCAACGCTATGAGCCAGTTTATCATTGGTGCTCAAATTGACAAAAAAACAAAGAAACAATAAATAAGTTTGTTGTCGTTGTTATTGTAAATTCATGTGGTTTACTGTTCGTGAATGATCCCATGTGATATCAGGGTGATTAAAAAGGCCTTGAAATGCTAAAAGAATATCAAAGGCGGTGTATTAACGTATAATACGAAATCCCTATGCAATTGCAAAAAAACCACACATGTGCGGGATCGAACCTTTCGCATCACATGTTCAAGAGTCCATATCGCTATCCACTTCATCAAGCCGCCACACCCAACGACCTTCCTTCCTGATTGACGCGATCAATGAGTGGAGGCAGCCGAAATCAATGAGCGGAAAGAGCCAAACTTTGCAGGCTCGTAGCTCCTCGGAATCAACAGCTCGGGGCTGGGTATTTCACAAATTTACTATAGAGGACCAAGACAAACGGACAGTGCATACCGTTTCCGTAGGTGCGTTTACCGCTCTAAACACTTCCCTTGTAAGTGGAATATGCCGACGGACTGGTCCGAGGTGAGTATAAAATTTTTTCAGGACACCTTGAAGCAATTTTTGTGAAAATTCGTGTTTAGGGATATCTTCCAACGAAAAAAGGTTTAAATTGGATAGTCCCAATGAATATGCCTATTGCTGGAGGGACCTTCGGAAGGAAGTCATGTTCTTCAGCAAGCGGAACTATGGAGGTGGTACTGTCATGGTTTGGGGAGCTTTCTGCAGTGACAGCGATTTGGAGATTGCGTTCATTTCCACTCATATGCACTCCGCTGAGTACCAGCTCATGCTCAGATGCCACTTCTTGCCCTTGCTCTCACAGCAGGATTGAGGGGGGAGCTTGTTTTCCAACAAGAAAACGCGTCAGTCTACGTGAGTCGGTCGACAAAGGCGTGGTTTGAGGAGAGTAAGGTAAAGCGAATGGACTGACCTGCATGTTTTCCCGAGCTTATACCAATGGGGAAGGTCTGGGGTATGCTGGTACACGACATTTATGGTCAAGCCCCAACGCACACAAACGCTGAGCACCTCAAGGTAGAAATCATTCCTTCCTGGGACCGCTTGGACGTTCAGGTTTTGCGGAGACTGATGGATTCGGTGTCAAAACGCGTTCATGAAGTGATTTCTAAGCATGGAGAACCGATCTGCTACTAAACTTTCATTGCCTGTTGTTCCTGTTAATATACAATACCGCGCGTATCTTTTGGTCGTTCGGCGCGCTAGGGCGCCGGAGCGCGCCGTTTGGCGTCGTTTCTCCATAACACGGTTCAAAGTTCTTGATTTCCGAAATAGAAGTCAGATTTGAAATCAACATGGAAAATGCTACCTAGTGAACGTCCAATTGTTTTGAAAAATCCCATAAGAGAGATGTTGGGTTACGGTAGCTATCAAATGTTTCCTTTGTCCAAAAGGATTGGCGATTAAGAGTAGCAATATATGGTTTTTCAACGTTTCTTTGTATTTCTCACATTCGTATACTCTTTTTAAACCTCTCAGTTCCTTCCGGAGTGTCACCAACTTACCAAGAATTTTTTTAATACAAAAACCACTATGGCTAACCATATAGAGATGTGAAATTTATCAAGCTACGAATTTTCTCTATATTAGTGAGTATTTTTGAAACAAAACGCAACAAACTCATCTAGAATTTAGGTTAGAAGAAGTCAGTCCGACATCACGTCTTCAAGATGAAGTGATTTTTTGTTTTCGGATATGAAGGTGGCAGGTTCCATGGCAAATTTTACCAGGCATGTGAAAGTCGCAGCAACACAGCTCTTGCCCTTTCTAATTGCGGGACGAAATCAGATTCAAAATCAGGTGGTTCATGGAATTCTTTCGAAAAATCAACAATCGAGATTATTTTAAATTTTTAAAAGTTGAAATTACATTAAGCATCTCAAATTTAATTTTCATACCAAAAACCTCCTAGGACTCCAAGCATTTCTTTAACAGCGCATTGATACACTTGGTGATGATTTAAATACAGTGGGAATTTGCTGAAACATTCTGAACTTTTCAAAAAAAGAAATTTCAAAATTGAGTTTTCATGAAAATTTCCTAGTTTGAACTCCATCCCAAACGCCTATTGAAACAACTGATTTTTCAAACTCCACTCATAAAACTTTGATATGGCGAGGGAATAAGGAAATTCTTCGGCCCCAAGTGTTCTAGCCGCTAAGGTCTCACCTTTGCGTAGAGCCATGTACAGAGGGCTCTCGCGGCCGTTCCAGACGCCGTCAGCCGGAATCATCCATTTGCCCTAGACTGACCTTAGAGCAGGTCTGGAAACGGCCTTTACTCACTCTCAACGCCCCTTTGAGCTTCAGAAAGCGTTCACGAAGAAGTACAAAAACAAGCGAATTTACGGGTGGTTCAACTACAGGAAAACATTAAAACAGTGCAGTGAAAAGGTAATAGTAGTGGGGTAATAGTGGGAAGTGCTCCAATAGTCGATATCGGCACCCTATAGATGGTTCAATGGTCTCAAATCCTTCCGATTTGTGGTACGTATGACGCAGTGATCGGTATGACGGACCGTCATAGCATTCAATTGAAGAGAGGTCGAAGTGCATGTCTGGAGCACCTGGTGCGCGCGCCGTCACGGGGAGATTAGAAATTATCACAGAAAAAACATACATCAATAACATTTAAAATGGAATAAATTTCGATAAAATTTTCGTGAATTCTAAAAAAATTTTAAATTTCGAGTTGAGACAAAGGTTTGAAAATTCTTCGAAGTCGTCTATATTTTGACCGCTGAGTGTAGTTATGGGGACGCATATTTATTGAAGATTCTTCCATATTTCAGTCTCGTGTGGGCCGTCCAGGTGATATGCGTTGGTCAGTGGCGGCGGAGAAGGCCAGTCCGCGTTGTTAAATCGGCCGGCATGCGAGGGGTGAAGGGTCACGCAAAGGGCTAGCGTTGGCAAGGCTCCAAATCTGTTCACCACCACTCATAAAAGCCCTAGAACTTCTGAAATCTTGGAACATCCGGGATTCTAGGTGCATTTTGTATCTATAGGTGGCTTTAATAAATAGTAAAATAAATTTTCAAGAGATTAGTAAATAATGCTTTAAAATGTTTAATATAATAGAGATGATGAATGAAAAAAATTAGAAATTATCACAGAAAAAAACATACATCAATAACATTTAAAATGGAATGAATTTCGATAAAATTTTCATGAATTCCAAAAAAATTTTAGATTTCGAGTTGAGACAAAGGTTTGAAAATTCTTCGAAGTCGTCTATATTTTGACCGCTGAGTGTATGGGGACGCATATTTATTGAAGATTCTTCCATATTTCAGTCTCGTGTGGGCCGTCCAGTCGATATGCGTTGGTCAGTGGCGGCGGAGAAGGCCAGTCCGCGTTGTTAAATCGGCCGGCATGCGAGGGGTGAAGGGTCACGCAAAGGGCTAGCGTTGGCAAGGCTCCAAATCTGTTCACCTTCACTCACAAAAGCCCTAGAACTTCTGAAATCTTGGAACTTCTGGGATTCTAGGTGCATTTTGGATCTATAAGTGGCTTTAATAAATAGTAACATAAGTTCTCAAGAGATTAGTAAATAATGCTTTAAAATGTTTAATATAATAGAGATGATGAATGAAAAAAAAATAGAAACTATCACAGAAAAAAGACATACATTAATAACATTTGAAATGGAATAAATTTCGATGAAATTTTCATGAATTCCAAAAAAATTTTAAATTTCGAGTTGAGACAAAGGTTTTAAAATTCTTTGAAGTCGTCTATATTTCGACCGCTGAGTGTATGGGGACGCATATTTATTGAAGATTCTTCCATATTTCAGTCTCGTGTGGGCCGTCCAGTCGATATGCGTTGGTCAGTGGCGGCGGAGAAGGCCAGTCCGCGTTGTTAAATCGGCCGGCATGCGAGGGGTGAAGGGTCACGCAAAGGGCTAGCGTTGGCAAGGCTCCAAATCTGTTCACCACCACTCATAAAAGCCCTAGAACTTCTGGAATCTTGGAACTTCTGGGATTCTAGGTGCATTTTGGATCTATAAGTGGCTTTAATAAATAGTAACTTAAGTTTTCAAGAGATTAGTAAATAATGCTTTAAAATGTTTAATATAATAGAGATGATGAATGAAAAAAATCAGAAATTATCACAGAAAAAAACATACATTAATAACATTTGAAATGGAATAAATTTCGATGAAATTTTTATGAATTCCAAAAAAATTTTAAATTTCGAGTTGAGACAAAGGTTTGAAAATTCTTTGAAGTCGTATATATTTTGACCGCTGAGTGTAGTTATGGGGACGCATATTTATTGAAGATTTTTCCATATTTCAGTCTCG
This sequence comes from Aplectana chamaeleonis, assembly GCA_029168955.1. Taxonomy (NCBI): domain Eukaryota; kingdom Metazoa; phylum Nematoda; class Chromadorea; order Rhabditida; family Cosmocercidae; genus Aplectana; species Aplectana chamaeleonis. The sequence continues at coordinate 79,113 of JAPDOI010001775.1, read as the reverse complement.
TGTGGGCCGTCCAGGTGATATGCGTTGGTCAGTGGCGGCGGAGAAGGCCAGTCCGCGTTGTTAAATCGGCCGGCATGCGAGGGGTGAAGGGTCACGCAAAGGGCTAGCGTTGGCAAGGCTCCAAATCTGTTCACCACCACTCATAAAAGCCCTAGAACTTCTGAAATCTTGGACCTTCTGGGATTCTAGGTGCATTTTGGATCTATAAGTGGCTTTAATAAATAGTAACATAAGTTTTCAAGAGATTAGTAAATAATGCTTTAAAATGTTTAATATAATAGAGATGATGAATGAAAAAAATTAGAAATTATCACAGAAAAAACATACATCAATAACATTTAAAATGGAATGAATTTCGATAAAATTTTCATGAATTCCAAAAAAATTTTAGATTTCGAGTTGAGACAAAGGTTTGAAAATTCTTCGAAGTCGTCTATATTTTGACCGCTGAGTGTAGTTATGGGGACGCATATTTATTGAAGATTTTTCCATATTTCAGTCTCGTGTGGGCCGTCCAGGTGATATGCGTTGGTCAGTGGCGGCGGAGAAGGCCAGTCCGCGTTGTTAAATCGGCCGGCATGCGAGGGGTGAAGGGTCACGCAAAGGGCTAGCGTTGGCAAGGCTCCAAATCTGTTCACCACCACTCATAAAAGCCCTAGAACTTTTGAAATCTTGGAACTTCTGGGATTCTAGGTGCATTTTGGATCTATAAGTGGCTTTAATAAATAGTAACATAAGTTTTCAAGAGATTAGTAAATAATGCTTTAAAATGTTTAATATAATAGAGATGATGAATGAAAAAAAAAAATAGAAACTATCACAGAAAAAAACATACATTAATAACATTTGAAATGGAATAAATTTCGATGAAATTTTCATGAATTCCAAAAAAATTTTAAATTTCGAGTTGAGACAAAGGTTTTAAAATTCTTTGAAGTCGTCTATAATTTGACCGCTGAGTGTAGTTATGTGGACGCATATTTATTGAAGATTCTTCCATATTTCAGTCTCGTGTGGGCCGTCCAGTCGATATGCGTTGGTCAGTGGCGGCGGAGAAGGCCAGTCCGCGTTGTTAAATCGGCCGGCATGCGAGGGGTGAAGGGTCACGCAAAGGGCTAGCGTTGGCAAGGCTCCAAATCTGTTCACCACTACTCATGAAAGCCCTAGAACTTCTGAAATCTTGGAACTTCCGGGATTCTAGGTGCATTTTGGATCTATAAGTGGCTTTAATAAATAGTAAAATAAATTTTCAAGAGATTAGTAAATAATGCTTTAAAATATTTAATATAATAGAGATGATGAATGAAAAAAAATAGAAACTATCACAGAAAAAAACATACATTAATAACATTTGAAATGGAATAAATTTCGATGAAATTTTTATGAATTCCAAAAAAATTTTAGATTTCGAGTTGAGACAAAGGTTTGAAAATTCTTCGAAGTCGTCTATATTTTGACCGCTGAGTGTAGTTATGGGGACGCATATTTATTGAAGATTCTTCCATATTTCAGTCTCGTGTGGGCCGTCCAGTCGATATGCGTTGGTCAGTGGCGGCGGAGAAGGCCAGTCCGCGTTGTTAAATCGGCCGGCATGCGAGGGGTGAAGGGTCACGCAAAGGGCTAGCGTTGGCAAGGCTCCAAATCTGTTCACCACCACTCATAAAAGCCCTAGAACTTCTGGGATTCTAGGTGCATTTTGGATCTATAAGTGGCTTTAATAAATAGTAACTTAAGTTTTCAAGAGATTAGTAAATAATGCTTTAAAATGTTTAATATAATAGAGATGATGAATGAAAAAAAAATAGAAACTATCACAGAAAAAAACATACATTAATAACATTTGAAATGGAATAAATTTCGATGAAATTTTCATGAATTCCAAAAAAATTTTAAATTTCGAGTTGAGACAAAGGTTTTAAAATTCTTTGAAGTCGTCTATAATTTGACCGCTGAGTGTAGTTATGTGGACGCATATTTATTGAAGATTCTTCCATATTTCAGTCTCGTGTGGGCCGTCCAGGTGATATGCGTTGGTCAGTGGCGGCGGAGAAGGCCAGTCCGCGTTGTTAAATCGGCCGGCATGCGAGGGGTGAAGGGTCACGCAAAGGGCTAGCGTTGGCAAGGCTCCAAATCTGTTCACCACTACTCATGAAAGCCCTAGAACTTCTGAAATCTTGGAACTTCCGGGATTCTAGGTGCATTTTGGATCTATAAGTGGCTTTAATAAATAGTAAAATAAATTTTCAAGAGATTAGTAAATAATGCTTTAAAATGTTTAATATAATAGAGATGATGAATGAAAAAAAAATAGAAACTATCACAGAAAAAAACATACATTAATAACATTTGAAATGGAATAAATTTCGATGAAATTTTTATGAATTCCAAAAAAATTTTAAATTTCGAGTTGAGACAAAGGTTTGAAAATTCTTTGAAGTCGTCTATATTTTGACCGCTGAGTGTAGTTATGGGGACGCATATTTATTGAAGATTCTTCCATATTTCAGTCTCGTGTGGGCCGTCCAGGTGATATGCGTTGGTCAGTGGCGGCGGAGAAGGCCAGTCCGCGTTGTTAAATCGGCCGGCATGCGAGGGGTGAAGGGTCACGCAAAGGGCTAGCGTTGGCAAGGCTCCAAATCTGTTCACCACCACTCATGAAAGCCCTAGAACTTCTGAAATCTTGGAACTTCCGGGATTCTAGGTGCATTTTGGATCTATAAGTGGCTTTAATAAATAGTAAAATAAATTTTCAAGAGATTAGTAAATAATGCTTTAAAATATTTAATATAATAGAGATGATGAATGAAAAAAAAATAGAAACTATCACAGAAAAAACATACATCAATAACATTTAAAGTGGAATAAATTTCGATAAAATTTTCATGAATTCCAAAAAAATTTAAATTTCGAGTTGAGCCAAAGGTTTGAAAATTCTTCGAAGTCGTCTATATTTTGACCGCTGAGTGTAGTTATGGGGACGCATATTTATTGAAGATTTTTCCATATTTCAGTCTCGTGTGGGCCGTCCAGGTGATATGCGTTGGTCAGTGGCGGCGGAGAAGGCCAGTCCGCGTTGTTAAATCGGCCGGCATGCGAGGGGTGAAGGGTCACGCAAAGGGCTAGCGTTGGCAAGGCTCCAAATCTGTTCACCACCACTCATAAAAGCCCTAGAACTTCTGAAATCTTGGAACTTCTGGGATTCTAGGTGCATTTTGGATCTATAAGTGGCTTTAATAAATAGTAACTTAAGTTTTCAAGAGATTAGTAAATAATGCTTTAAAATATTTAATATAATAGAGATGATGAATGAAAAAAATTAGAAATTATCACAGAAAAAAAATATACATCAATAATATTTAAAATGGAATGAATTTCGATAAAATTTTCATGAATTCTAAAAAAATTTTAAATTTCGAGTTGAGAAAAAGGTTTTAAAATTTTTTGAAGTCGTCTATATTTTGACCGCTGAGTGTATGGGGACGCATATTTATTGAAGATTCTTCCATATTTCAGTCTCGTGTGGGCCGTCCAGGTGATATGCGTTGGTCAGTGGCGGCGGAGAAGGCCAGTCCGCGTTGTTAAATCGGCCGGCATGCGAGGGGTGAAGGGTCACGCAAAGGGGTAGCGTTGGCAAGGCTCCAAATCTGTTCACCACCACTCATAAAAGCCCTAGAACTTCTGGAATCTTGGAACTTCTGGGATTCTAGGTGCATTTTGGATCTATAAGTGGCTTTAATAAATAGTAACTTAAGTTTTCAAGAGATTAGTAAATAATGCTTTAAAATGTTTAATATAATAGAGATGATGAATGAAAAAAATTAGAAATTATCACAGAAAAAAACATACATCAATAACATTTAAAATGGAATGAATTTCGATAAAATTTTCATGAATTCCAAAAAAATTTTAGATTTCGAGTTGAGACAAAGGTTTTAAAATTCTTTGAAGTCGTCTATATTTCGACCGCTGAGTGTATGGGGACGCATATTTATTGAAGATTCTTCCATATTTCAGTCTCGTGTGGGCCGTCCAGTCGATATGCGTTGGTCAGTGGCGGCGGAGAAGGCCAGTCCGCGTTGTTAAATCGGCCGGCATGCGAGGGGTGAAGGGTCACGCAAAGGGCTAGCGTTGGCAAGGCTCCAAATCTGTTCACCACCACTCATAAAAGCCCTAGAACTTCTGAAATCTTGGAACTTCCGGGATTCTAGGTGCATTTTGGATCTATAAGTGGCTTTAATAAATAGTAAAATAAATTTTCAAGAGATTAGTAAATAATTCTTTGAAATGTTTAATATAATAGAGATGATGAATGAAAAAAAATAGAAACTATCACAGAAAAAAACATACATTAATAACATTTGAAATGGAATAAATTTCGATGAAATTTTCATGAATTCAAAAAAATTTTAAATTTCGAGTTGAGACAAAGGTCTTAAAATTCTTCGAAGTCGTCTATATTTTGACCGCTGAGTGTAGTTATGGGGACGCATATTTATTGAAGATTCTTCCATATTTCAGTCTCGTGTGGGCCGTCCAGTCGATATGCGTTGGTCAGTGGCGGCGGAGAAGGCCAGTCCGCGTTGTTAAATCGGCCGGCATGCGAGGGGTGAAGGGTCACGCAAAGGGCTAGCGTTGGCAAGGCTCCAAATCTGTTCACCACCACTCATAAAAGCCCTAGAACTTCTGAAATCTTGGAACTTCCGGGATTCTAGGTGCATTTTGGATCTATAAGTGGCTTTAATAAATAGTAAAATAAATTTTCAAGAGATTAGTAAATAATGCTTTAAAATGTTTAATATAATAGAGATGATGAATGAAAAAAAAATAGAAATTATCACAGAAAAAACATACATCAATAACATTTAAAATGGAATAAATTTCGATGAAATTTTCATGAATTCCAAAAAAATTTTAGATTTCGAGTTGAGACAAAGGTTTTAAAATTCTTCGAAGTCGTCTATATTTTGACCGCTGAGTGTAGTTATGGGGACGCATATTTATTGAAGATTCTTCCATATTTCAGTCTCGTGTGGGCCGTCCAGTCGATATCCGTTGGTCAGTGGCGGGGGAGAAGGCCAGGCCGCGTTGGTAAATCGGCCGGCATGCGAGGGTGAAGGGTCACGCAAAGGGCTAGCGTTGGCAAGGCTCCAAATCTGTTCACCACCACTCATAAAGCCCTAGAACTACTGAAATCTTGGAACTTCCGGGATTCTAGGTGCATTTTGGATCTATAAGTGGCTTTAATAAATAGTAAAATAAATTTTCAAGAGATTAGTAAATAATGCTTTAAAATATTTAATATAATAGAGATGATGAATGAAAAAAATTAGAAATTATCACAGAAAAAACATACATCAATAACATTTAAAATGGAATAAATTTCGATGAAATTTTCATGAATTCCAAAAAAACTTTAAATTTCGAGGTGAGACAAAGGTTTTAAAATTCTTTGAAGTCGTCTATATTTTGACCGCTGAGTGTATGGGGACGCATATTTATTGAAGATTCTTCCATATTTCAGTCTCGTGTGGGCCGTCCAGTCGATATGCGTTGGTCAGTGGCGGCGGAGAAGGCCAGTCCGCGTTGTTAAATCGGCCGGCATGCGAGGGGTGAAGGGTCACGCAAAGGGCTAGCGTTGGCAAGGCTCCAAATCTGTTCACCACCACTCATAAAAGCCCTAGAACTTCTGAAATCTTGGAACTTCCGGGATTCTAGGTGCATTTTGGATCTATAAGTGGCTTTAATAAATAGTAAAATAAATTTTCGAGAGATTAGTAAATAATGCTTTGAAATGTTTAATATAATAGAGATAATGAATGAAAAAAATAGAAACTATCACAGAAAAAAACATACATTAATAACATTTGAAATGGAATAAATTTCGATGAAATTTTCATGAATTCCAAAAAAATTTTAGATTTCGAGTTGAGACAAAGGTTTTAAAATTCTTTGAAGTCGTCTATATTTTGACCGCTGAGTGTATGGGGACGCATATTTATTGAAGATTCTTCCATATTTCAGTCTCGTGTGGGCCGTCCAGTCGATATGCGTTGGTCAGTGGCGGCGGAGAAGGCCAGTCCGCGTTGTTAAATCGGCCGGCATGCGAGGGGTGAAGGGTCACGCAAAGGGCTAGCGTTGGCAAGGCTCCAAATCTGTTCACCACCACTCATAAAAGCCCTAGAACTTCTGAAATCTTGGAACTTCCGGGATTCTAGGTGCATTTTGGATCTATAAGTGGCTTTAATAAATAGTAAAATAAATTTTCAAGAGATTAGTAAATAATGCTTTAAAATATTTAATATAATAGAGATGATGAATGAAAAAAATTAGAAATTATCACAGAAAAAAATATACATCAATAACATTTAAAATGGAATGAATTTCGATAAAATTTTCATGAATTCTAGAAAAATTTTAAATTTCGAGTTGAGAAAAAGGTTTTAAAATTCTTTGAAGTCGTCTATATTTTGACCGCTGAGTGTATGGGGACGCATATTTATTGAAGATTTTTCCATATTTCAGTCTCGTGTGGGCCGTCCAGTCGATATGCGTTGGTCAGTGGCGGCGGAGAAGGCCAGTCCGCGTTGTTAAATCGGCCGGCATGCGAGGGGTGAAGGGTCACGCAAAGGGCTAGCGTTGGCAAGGCTCCAAATCTGTTCACCACCACTCATAAAAGCCCTAGAACTTCTGAAATCTTGGAACTTCCGGGATTCTAGGTGCATTTTGGATCTATAAGTGGCTTTAATAAATAGTAAAATAAATTTTCGAGAGATTAGTAAATAATGCTTTGAAATGTTTAATATAATAGAGATAATGAATGAAAAAAAAATAGAAACTATCACAGAAAAAAACATACATTAATAACATTTGAAATGGAATAAATTTCGATGAAATTTTCATGAATTCCAAAACAATTTTAGATTTCGAGTTGAGACAAAGGTTTTAAAATTCTTTGAAGTCGTCTATATTTTGACCGCTGAGTGTATGGGGACGCATATTTATTGAAGATTCTTCCATATTTCAGTCTCGTGTGGGCCGCCCAGTCGATATGCGTTGGTCAGTGGCGGCGGAGAAGGCCAGTCCGCGTTGTTAAATCGGCCGGCATGCGAGGGGTGAAGGGTCACGCAAAGGGCTAGCGTTGGCAAGGCTCCAAATCTGTTCACCACCACTCATGAAAGCCCTAGAACTTCTGAAATCTTGGAACTTCCGGGATTCTAGGTGCATTTTGGATCTATAAGTGGCTTTAATAAATAGTAAAATAAATTTTCAAGAGATTAGTAAATAATGCTTTAAAATATTTAATATAATAGAGATGATGAATGAAAAAAATTAGAAATTATCACAGAAAAAAACATACATTAATAACATTTGAAATGAAATAAATTTCGATGAAATTTTCATGAATTCCAAAAAAATTTTAAATTTCGAGTTGAGACAAAGGTTTTAAAATTCTTTGAAGTCGTCTATATTTTGACCGCTGAGTGTATGGGGACGCATATTTATTGAAGATTCTTCCATATTTCAGTCTCGTGTGGGCCGTCCAGTCGATATGCGTTGGTCAGTGGCGGCGGAGAAGGCCAGTCCGCGTTGTTAAATCGGCCGGCATGCGAGGGGTGAAGGGTCACGCAAAGGGCTAGCATTGGCAAGGCTCCAAATCTGTTCACCACCACTCATAAAAGCCCTAGAACTTCTGAAATCTTGGAACTTCTGGGATTCTAGGTGCATTTTGGATCTATAAGTGGCTTTAATAAGTAGTAAAATAAATTTTCAAGAGATTAGTAAATAATGCTTTAAAATATTTAATATAATAGAGATGATGAATGAAAAAAATTAGAAATTATCACAGAAAAAACATACATCAATAACATTTAAAATGGAATAAATTTCGATGAAATTTTCATGAATTCCAAAAAAATTTTAAATTTCGAGTTGAGACAAAGGTTTTAAAATTCTTTGAAGTCGTCTATATTTTGACCGCTGAGTGTATGGGGACGCATATTTATTGAAGATTCTTCCATATTTCAGTCTCGTGTGGGCCGTCCAGTCGATATGCGTTGGTCAGTGGCGGCGGAGAAGGCCAGTCCGCGTTGTTAAATCGGCCGGCATGCGAGGGGTGAAGGGTCACGCAAAGGGCTAGCGTTGGCAAGGCTCCAAATCTGTTCACCACCACTCATAAAAGCCCTAGAACTTCTGAAATCTTGGAACTTCTGGGATTCTAGGTGCATTTTGGATCTATAAGTGGCTTTAATAAATAGTAACATAAGTTTTCAAGAGATTAGTAAATAATGCTTTAAAATGTTTAATATAATAGAGATGATGAATGAAAAAAAAAGAAACTATCACAGAAAAAAACATACATTAATAACATTTGAAATGAAATAAATTTCGATGAAATTTTCATGAATTCCAAAAAAATTTTAAATTTCGAGTTGAGACAAAGGTTTTAAAATTCTTTGAAGTCGTCTATATTTTGACCGCTGAGTGTATGGGGACGCATATTTATTGAAGATTCTTCCATATTTCAGTCTTGTGTGGGCCGTCCAGTCGATATGCGTTGGTCAGTGGCGGCGGAGAAGGCCAGTCCGCGTTGTTAAATCGGCCGGCATGCGAGGGGTGAAGGGTCACGCAAAGGGCTAGCGTTGGCAAGGCTCTAAATCTGTTCACCACCACTCATAAAAGCCCTAGAACTTCTGAAATCTTGGAACTTCCGGGATTCTAGGTGCATTTTGGATCTATAAGTGGCTTTAATAAATAGTAAAATAAATTTTCAAGAGATTAGTAAATAATGCTTTGAAATGTTTAATATAATAGAGATGATGAATGAAAAAAAATAGAAACTATCACAGAAAAAAACATACATCAATAACATTTGAAATGGAAAAAATTTCGATGAAATTTTCATGAATTCCAAAAAAATTTCAGATTTCGAGTTGAGACAAAGGTTTTAAAATTCTTTGAAGTCGTCTATATTTCGACCGCTGAGTGTATGGGGACGCATATTTATTGAAGATTCTTCCATATTTCAGTCTCGTGTGGGCCGTCCAGTCGATATGCGTTGGTCAGTGGCGGCGGAGAAGGCCAGTCCGCGTTGTTAAATCGGCCGGCATGCGAGGGGTGAAGGGTCACGCAAAGGGCTAGCGTTGGCAAGGCTCCAAATCTGTTCACCACCACTCATAAAAGCCCTAGAACTTCTGAAATCTTGGAACTTCCGGGATTCTAGGTGCATTTTGGATCTATCAGTGGCTTTAATAAATAGTAACATAAGTTTTCAAGAGATTAGTAAATAATGCTTTAAAATGTTTAATATAATAGAGATGATGAATGAAAAAAAAAGAAACTATCACAGAAAAAAACATACATTAATAACATTTGAAATGAAATAAATTTCGATGAAATTTTCATGAATTCTAAAAAAATTTTAAATTTCGAGTTGAGAAAAAGGTTTTAAAATTCTTTGAAGTCGTCTATATTTTGACCGCTGAGTGTATGGGGACGCATATTTATTGAAGATTCTTCCATATTTCAGTCTCGTGTGGGCCGTCCAGTCGATATGCGTTGGTCAGTGGCGGCGGAGAAGGCCAGTCCGCGTTGTTAAATCGGCCGGCATGCGAGGGGTGAAGTGTCACGCAAAGGGCTAGCGTTGGCAAGGCTCCAAATCTGTTCACCACCACTCATAAAAGCCCTAGAACTTCTGAAATCTTGGAACTTCCGGGATTCTAGGTGCATTTTGGATCTATCAGTGGCTTTAATAAATAGTAAAATAAATTTTCAAGAGATTAGTAAATAATGCTTTAAAATGTTTAATATAATAGAGATGATGAATGAAAAAAAATAGAAACTATCACAGAAAAAAACATACATTAATAACATTTGAAATGGAATAAACTTCGATGAAATTTTAATGAATTCCAAAAAAAATTTTAAATTTCGAGTTGAGACAAAGGTTTGAAAATTCTCTGAAGTCGTCTATATTTTGACCGCTGAGTGTATGGGGACGCATATTTATTCATGATTCTTCCATATTTCAGTCTCGTGTGGGCCGTCCAGTCCATATGGGTCGGTCAGTGGCGGTGGAGAAGGCCAGTCCGCGTTGTTAAATCGGCCGGCATGCGAGGGTGAAGGGTCACGCAAAGGGCTAGCGTTGGCAAGGCTCCAAATCTGTTCACCACCACTCATAAAAGCCCTAGAACTTCTGAAATCTTGGAACTTCCGGGATTCTAGGTGCATTTTGGATCTATAAGTGGCTTTAATAAATAGTAAAATAAATTTTCAAGAGATTAGTAAATAATGCTTTAAAATGTTTAATATAATAGAGATGATGAATGAAAAAATAGAAACTATCACAGAAAAAACATACATTAATAACATTTGAAATGGAATAAATTTCGATGAAATTTTCATGAATTCCAAAAAATTTTAAATTTCGAGTTGAGACAAAGGTTTGAAAATTCTTTGAAGTCGTCTATATTTTGACCGCTGGAGTGTATGGGGACGCATATTTATTGAAAGATTCTTCCATATTTCAGTCGCGTGTGGGCCGTCCAGTCGATATGCGTTGGTCAGTGGCGGCGGAGAAGGCCAGTCCGCGTTGTTAAATCGGCCGGCATGCGAGGGGTGAAGGGTCACGCAAAGGGCTAGCGTAGGCAAGGCTCCAAATCTGTTCACCACCACTCTTGTAAGCCCTAGACCTTCTTAAATCTTGGATCTTCCGGGTTTCTAGGTGCATTTTGGATCTATAATTGGCTTTAATAGGTAGTAAAATAAATTTTCAAGAGATTAGTAAATAATGCTTTAAAATGTTTAATATAATAGAGATGATGAATGAAAAAAATAGAAACTATCACAGAAAAACATACATTAATAACATTTGAAATGGAATAAATTTCGATGAAATTTTCATGAATTCCAAAAAAATTTTAAATTTCGAGTTGAGACAAAGGTTTGAAAATTCTTTGAAGTCGTCTATATTTTGACCGCTGAGTGTATGGGGACGCATATTTATTGAAGATTCTTCCATATTTCAGTCGCGTGTGGGCCGTCCAGTCGATATGCGTTGGTCAGTGGCGGCGGAGAAGGCCAGTCCGCGTTGTTAAATCGGCCGGCATGCGAGGGGTGAAGGGTCACGCAAAGGGCTAGCGTTGGCAAGGCTCCAAATCTGTTCACCACCACTCATGAAAGCCCTAGAACTTCTGAAATCTTGGAACTTCCGGGATTCTAGGTGCATTTTGGATCTATAAGTGGCTTTAATAGGTAGTAAAATAAATTTTCAAGAGATTAGTAAATAATGCTTTAAAATATTTAATATAATAGAGATGATGAATGAAAAAAATTAGAATTTATCACAGAAAAAAAATACATCAATAACATTTAAAATGGAATGAATTTCGATAAAATTTTCATGAATTCTAAAAAAATTTTAAATTTCGAGTTGAGAAAAAGGTTTGAAAATTCTTTGAAGTCGTCTATATTTTGACCGCTGAGTGTATGGGGACGCATATTTATTGAAGATTCTTCCATATTTCAGTCTCGTGTGGGCCGTCCAGTCGATATGCGTTGGTCGGTGGGGGCGGAGAAGGCAGTCCGCGTTGTTAAAGGCAGTGGTCGCGATGAAAAACGTTATCTAAAAAACTATAAAAATTAGCTTAGATAGAAAACAGCTGAAAAACTAGGAAGGTAGAGCGGTGAAAAATGGGCTAGAATTAGAGTTTCTAAGGCCCAAAGAAGTCAGTTCGTGCACACGTGCACAGCGCCGACAAAATAGATCGTAGCCTCATGCCGAGCAGTCAAAAATCATCGAGATTCAGAGGAAGAGATAAATGCAAATTTACGTAATGAAAAGAGTTGACCAATGAAAGCAAGCACTTCAGTCAATGTTTTCGACTAGATGAGTCCGAAGGATAATGTTCATTTATTGAAATTCAATTTCAAGCCAGCCAATGTTCTTGATATCAGAAATCATCGCTGCCGATAATGTGGAGTGGACTCGTCCACCGTCAAAAGGCAAGAAAGTTCAGGCTTCAAATTTGGCCCAAAACAGTGGTTTTTTCGCGATTTTTTCTTTTAGGTCCTACTACTCGAGACCCATAAAAGGGTTTAGAGAGAAGAAGACGACAATTATTTTTGATCGCGACCACTGCCTTTAAATCGGCCGGCATGCGAGGGGTGAAGGGTCACGCAAAGGGCTAGCGTTGGCAAGCAGGGATGTGCGGCAAACGATTTTGAAAAAAACGGCAAACCGAAATCGACAAAATTTGTCCAAAAATGGCCGGCAATCGGCAATCGACAAACGGCAAAATAAAAAACTTGTACAAAAACAATACGAATTTTCTAAAAGTACCTTGGTACAATACCTGATATAAAAAAGGGCACCGGAATGAGCATTGTATTGAATACTGGTAATGAAAATTAAAGAGCATTCTATTGGACACTGGTAATAAAAATGTTGTGGTTAAAGAATAGTAATTTTCCGAGGTTCTCGAATGTCGACCTTTCTCGAAATATGTAGTAGTCATTCATTTGCTTCGTGTTTCAATTCCATTCACAAAATTCAAAGTATCGCGCAATCCAAGTTAAGAGGGTGAGCACTTAAAATTCATTCAAAGAGATGAAGAGCTCACTGTGCTCCTACTCTATCTCAGACAATGGGGTGGACCGACCGCGGGCGAAAAATCGCGTTTCTTACCAACCGCGTGTCACTATCGTACTGACCGCGGACAAAAAATGCATTTCGTGCCAAACGCACGCATTTGCGTACTGACCGCGCAAACGAAATAGTGCACGCGGTCGATACGCCTGTGCTGCGTACCAACCGCTCGCTTAATTCCATAGAAACGTACTGACCGCGAGCATCAATCTTTGAGCGCGGTCAATACGGAATATGACTTTTCGCTGCGGTCAGTACGTGAGCACACGCAGTCAGTACGCAAGTGGTCGTGTTCGGTACGCAACTATCCGCGTTCAGCACGCACGAAAACTGGACGATGAGATCGTTTTGTATAAGTTTGCGCGGTCCGTACGCAATTGTTCGCGTTCAGCACGCAATCACCCGCGTTCAGTACGCAGGCAATCTGGTTGGTCAGATCGGTTTGTCAGTCTGCGCGGTCGGTACGCAAGTGTCCGCGTTTAGTACGCAAGCGAATTGATGAGTGAGATCAGCTTGTCAGTCTGCGCGGTCAGTACGCAAGCGTTCGCATTCAGTACGCAAGCGTTCGCGTTCAGTACGCAAGCGAATTGATAAGTGAGATCAGTTTGTCAGTTTGCGCGATCGTTCCGCAAATGTTCGCGTTCAGGACGCAACTATCGGAGGCTCAGCGTGCAAGAAAACTAGTGTGGGCGGTCGGCAAGCGATTATGCGCGGTCGGTAAGCAATGAAACGCATTGAGTAAGCAATCGCACACGTTCGGTACGCACACGTTTTGTACGCCACGTGTATTCGTGCGTGTGGTTCATACGCAAGTGCACGTGCTTAGTAAAGAACGAAATTTTGTGCTTCGGCGAATGAAGTTCACTGCTCCTTTAAATAAAGGGTGTTCGATGAAAAGTGCGCAGGACGCAGTGGATGTGCGCAGGACGCCGTAGGAAGTGTGCGGGGCCCCAGTGTGAGTGCGGAGGACGCCACAGAAAGTGTGCGGGCCCCCAGAGGGAATGCGCAGGATGCCGGCAGAAAGATTGCGGCCCCTCAGTGGGAATGCGCAGGACGCTGTAGAAAGTGTGCGGGACCATAGTGGGAGTACGCAGGACGCCGTAGAAAATGCTTGGGACCCCAGTGGGAAAGCAAGGGTCGTTTTTTTATGGTTGCGAGTCACAATTTTCAGGAGCTATAGTCGCCCGACAACACCGATTCGTATCGATTTCATTATTCAACGAAGGATAAACTGTAGTCGTAGGTTTCGCCTCTCCAAAATGGGAATCACTAAGCAAAAAGCAGGCCAAAAGGAAACCTTTGGGAAAAATAAATGAAATTTCTGAAAGTTTAGCTTCCTGGAAAAAGTAACGATTTGGCAATGTTATAATTACAAGAAATATAGAAGGTGAAAAAATTTTAAAAACGTCTTGAAATATCTTAAAAATGATTTGGCGCAAAATAACCAGAAGTAAGGAAAAAACTTCGAAATGTAGTGATATGACCAAAGTCGGATTTGACGGTAGGCCAACTTTTGATAAGTAGTGACAGACGAGGGATAGAATTTTAGAAGCTTTTCCATTAAACTTATCAAAGCTAAATCAAGCGCTCAACGGAAACCGTAAAAGATTTTATTGAAGCCGAAATACGGAAATCAGCATTTGTCAAGCTATAGTCTACAGCAACGGAAGTAGGACCTGGTGAGGTTGCGGACTCGCCCTAACATACGGTAGTTTGTTAGTGGTATAACTCATTTTTTCCGAAACAGCTGTGATAGATCGGAGTGTCTGCGTTTTCACCGATATGACTACATCTGTGGATGCAATGAAAACAGGTGAAAAGGTGAGCATGGAATTAAAAACTCGCCGACCCACCTCAGTTATTTCAAAAACAAATGAGTGATAATACAATCAGACTACCGTATGTTAGCACGAGTCCGCAACCTCACCAGGTCCTACTTTCATTGCTGTAGACTATATGTGAACGTAACGCTCAAATCCAATGCGCGCTTGATTTAGCTTTGATAAGTTTAAGGGAGAAGCTTCTAAAGTACTATCTCTCGTCTGTCACTACTTATCAAAAGTTGGCCTATGATTGACCGTCAAATCCGACTTTGGTCATATCACTATATTTCGAAGTTTTTTTCCTTACTTCTGGTTATTTTGCGCAAAATCCTTTTTAAAGATATTTCAAGACGTTTTTTTTAAATTTTATCATCTATATTTCTTGTAATTATAGCGTTGCCAAATCGTTACTTTTTCCAGGAAGCTAAACTTTTCGAAATTATCCTCTGAATATCCTTAATGTCTTATCTAATGTCAGCTATCTGGATGATTTGATAAATCAATGCTGCCTTTGAATTATGTTTGGGCAAAAAAATATAAAGTGACAGCACCCTGTGAACAAACACTGCAATTTCAGCGTGCCCCATCCCTCGAATGGTCTACTTCTAACTGTGGGACCACGATGATTTGAAAAATACAATGATAGCTTAGAATCGCGCCGCTGGTTGGATGTCATTACGCCGTCTCTGAGCTGTCCGTGCATCATATGTTTTTTGGGCAATGAGGAAAATCTACTCAGGAATCTACTTTGCTAGAGAATGGGTATCCACTACTAGGACAGCTCGGGTAAATTTACTAAATGGTATGCGCAGATTCAAGTAACAGAATATTAACCTATCTGTAAATCGTAGCCGCGATTTGGCCGGAACAGTGGTGCGAGCTGCTAAGAGCGGGTGATACACAATCTGCTGCGGAGGAGCGCAGAACCCTTCCCAATCAGGTGCGTTCATTGCGGAACACGCAGACAGGACTCAGCGATATTTCGGTTCATGTATAGTTGTTAGATCGCTATTGAGCTTCACGAGCGTCCAATCCTTTTCAGCAGAGCAGTGAGCGAACTCTCAGTTTATCGTTGCGCATGTATCTCGGCAACGTATAACTGAGATCGTAATTATGTTCACTAAATTAATAAAACGGGGAGGCTAACTACATAACAATCACGCTTAATTTAGGGAAATATTTGGATTTCCAGCGACCAGAACTGAATTCTCTACCGGGTTCTTCGTCACCTGGAATCTCTATGACCTCCTGGATCACCTCATCATCGGACACGCTAGTGACCACCTCATCGACTTTTCTCCCGACTCCGCCAGCTGGACCAATAAACTCAACTAAAGGCCCCTACAATTAAAAGCGCCTGGGGTAATCTTTACTATTCTATTCTATTCTCTTTACTATTCTTACATATTCTTTCTCATTTTGCTCTCTTTATTTTTTTCTTCATTCTCTTTTCGTGCCACGCAACCCTAAAGACTCTTTATTTCTCCTCTTCTTCATCTTCTCGTAATTATGTTACTTTTATTCGTTTTATTAACTTGTTTGTTTATTTACTTTTTCATCTATTTGTTTATTTATTTGTATATTTCTTTATTTCTTTATCTATTTGTTTATTTATTTATTTAGTTATCACTTTATTTGGATATTTATAAAGTTGTTAAGAGCCTCTTCCACCGAATGGACGTCAGTGGGTTTTTACTTGTCCGTCTGTTATATTTCGATCAATCGTGGTGTACCATTCAGGAGCCCAACTGTTCTTCGATGCAATGGTTTATCGTTACTCAGAAAATTAGACCTGCTTCAAAATTTACCACAAACTATAGTTAGAGTTTTTAGCCCTGAGAGATTTCAAAGCACTATTGTTCTCTCCTTCATATGCATCAAGGGCTCTTTAGTTTATGAAACGTTTACATGAATCCCTCTCTTCTCTTCATTTCTAGGAATGAAACCTGATGTCCCCCCAGCCGTCTAGGATAGAACATTCGTCACTTGCGCAGAAGAGCGTGGACGAACTTACTGGCCCTGCTGGTTTCCGCAAACGCTCAGCAACCAAGTGCTGATCGCGAAATGTGCGCGAATCTATCAGCTTGGCCGCGGCAGAGTTGCTTGGCGATTCGCCATGGAAGACGTGCATGGCGCCACAAGCTCGTACGAATGGGGGGCGGACCAGGATAAGAAGGCGCACCGCGATAACTTTCAAAACCGTTCTTATTGATTTCTGGCCCGTTTTCGCTGATTTATTAGACCCTATTCCCCCCAGCATCTGCCAACTTAGTGTTTCACCCTGAAACCTCGAGAATGAGGTTTATGGTGGACATTGCCTTCAAAGCAAGTGATTCATTATTCTCCTTTTTCCTTCTTTTTTCGTGATCTCATCGTTTTCCTAGGGATTATTGTTCTTTCTCTTGCTCTCGATCGTCTAGCTCTTTTTATTAATCCTTTCTTCATCTTCTTGTTCTTCTTGGTCTAGCCATGCTTTTAGGTGTTTAGTATTGATATTCGACATCTGGGGTGCGTTCCGAGAACGTTACCACGACGTTGTGGAAGGAAAAGCAACCTCACCATGGACAAATTTGCTTTCCATTGATGCGAATTATAACTGAAAATTGCTCCCACGTAGCCGTGGCTACAATTCCATGGACGCGTTTTACCATGGGAATGTTCTTGGAACGCACCCCTGATGTTTTCAAATCCATTAAATCCTTTAAATACACAGCACAACCTCAGGGGTAAAATTTGATATCATAGTCCGCCCACCGCGTATAGCAACCCTGCTAAGCGCGAGATCTCAACTCGCTCAAACAAATGAGAAGCTAGAGGGAAAAAGTCGGCCCCGCCCCAATACCCAAAAAGCTTGACTGCGCATACCGCCTTGGGAAGGGAACCAAGAACTCTGCTCTTGTACATTCTGCCTTTGGGCATAGTTACACAGACCAATTTTTCCGTTTGCAAAGAATCCGATTCCCTATTCGGGGCAAAACGTTCGATTATGTTTTCAGGATATTTTTCCCCAACTTTTTCCCAGCAGTTTCTCGCTTATTTGATCGGATTGAGATCTCGCGTTTGACAGGGTTGCTATACACGGTGGGCGGACTATAATATCAAATTTTACCCCTGAGGTTGGGCTGGGCCTTTAAGGACACATTTAACTATTTCACAGAACCTTTTTTTCTGCAGCAAAACAGGCACTGGAAAACTGCACAATTAGTTCCAACCGCTGGCAAACTTCATTGGAAAAAAGTTGTAGAATTACTATCAACGAGAACATTTGATCGCACGAAGATCTCATCCACAACGCAATTAGCACATTTAAAGGCACAGTCCAAGCTGAGGGACGAAATCTGAGATTTCCACATAATTGTGAAATACACGCACTCCGAATACCACTTGCCAAGTGCGAGCTCTGAATTCCTCCGAATAAGCGAGCTATAGGAGGAAGCCACCCTGGGGCGCCCACCTCGGGAAGCCACTTTGGCACGCCCCTTTTACGATGTTTCGAGCTCAACTGCGGCGAAAGGAACAATGATTTTCGAGCAACAACCCCGTTCTTCATTTCATTCTCAGCCTCTCTCTTTATTCAGGTCGGCTCGCATACGTCGGTTGCAAATGACGGAAGTTACACGCCTCGGACAACTCGTCCACCATGCTTCCGTAGCTAAATTTTTGAGGGGCCATAACTCCGTTTCCAGGGGGTCTTGAACGATTCCAGAGACATCTTTGGAATCAGCGTGAGGCCGTTTACAAGATAGACAGGAGAACAGAAAACCGATTCTGAGGTTGGACTGTCCAAACGGAGGAGTCAGGAAGAAGGAAGGAAATGCAAGAGCAGTTACAGAACATGTTGAAATGCAAGGATTGCCATCACGAGCCGAGAAAATATAGTGAAATGCCTTGCAATACAAAACCTTTTACCTTTAAGATTTAACCGTGGTTATTACGCACGCACACGCCCAAGGTATGCATTGTTCACAGTAAAATGACGTGCATTAGGGCTCAAAAGCAGCCTTCGTGATGAAAGGATTCTCGAGTCCTCATAATGAAAGTAAACGTCTGGCCACCTTTGGAGTGAAAATAAGTGAAACTCACATTGAAAAAAGTACAGGCAAGGTGAAGCAATCTAACGAGGCTGGATTCCCGATGCTAACTATAGTTATTACAGATCGATATTAAATAAATATTGAGCTAAACACGCGATTGGCTTGAAACGGATAAGTGTGAGCTTGGTCACTCTCTGAGACAGCTATCCGGAAGCGTGCTTTCTCTTGTGTACCTTTAGTATAGCATGGATTATCTTTGGCAGTAAATAGTATTGATTAAAAACATCGTCATTTGGAGTTGGAAATCCCGCCCTCTTGGGTCTTTTCACCTTGTTGGTGAATTTTTCCACCACCATCACTACCCCGCTCCCCAACTCTTGCTTACTTTCACTTCAGTCGTGACCAGATATACACAGTCATGACAAGAACCATTCCTGTCACAAACCCATTGCTTCGATGCGTCCTAATAGATTGTATTTTAGAAGGAAGCAGTGCATATCTGCCGCGTGTGCATGCGCAGTGACCGCGGTCTAGTCTTTGAAAGCAGTCTATATTACATGAGTGCTGAGATTGGGCCTGCCGCATGTGTATGCGTACTAAGCGCGGGCAATACTATGTATATGCAGCATTCAGACCGACCGCGTACTTATGTCATACCTACCGCGTGGCATCGGGTGCCGACCGCGTGGCAATGCGCATCGATCGCGTGGCGATGCGTATTGATCTCGTGGCATTGCGTACCGACCACGTGGCAGTGCGTACCGACCGAGTTAACTTGCGTACCGATCGCGTGGCAATGCGTGCAGACCGCGTGGCAGTGCGTGCCATCCTCGTGACGATGCGTACCGACCGCGGGGCAGTACGTATCAACCGCGTGGCATTGCGTACCGATCGCGTGGCATTGCCTACCGGCCACATGGCAGTGCGTACTGACCGCGTGGCAAGACGTACCGACCGCGCGGCGATGCGTACCGACCGCGTCACAATGCGTTTCCACTGCTGTTAGTATCCGAAAAACGTTCGTACTGACCGCGTGGCAATGCCTACCGACCGCGTGGCGATGCGTACTGATCGCGTAGCAGTGCGTACCGAGGGCGCGACAATGCGTATCGACCGCGTGGCAGGACGTACCGACCGCGCGGCTATACGTACTAATCGCGTGGTATTCCGTACTGACCGCGTGACGGTGCGTATCGACCGCGCTAATTTGCGTGCCGACCGCGTGCAAATTGCGTTCCAAACATCGCCCATCCCGCTGTCGGTACGCAACTTGTCCGCCGTCGGTTCACCCCATTGTCTGAGTAGGTGATTATTTTCTAACGAGCGTCGCAGCCGCGCCGCTTCTCTGGTAGAAATTGCAGCGGCGGATCCGCGATAAAGCCACACCGGTTTCTACAGGCACCACAGCTGCTCCGCGATAGTGCCGCTGCGGCTCTGGATTGGTGGCTGCTCAGACAATGGGGTGGACCGACGGCGGACAAGTTGCGTACCGACAGCGGGATGGGCGACGTTTGGAACGCAATTTGCACGCGGTCGGCACGCAAATTAGCGCGGTCGATACGCACTGTGACGCGGTCAGTACGGAATACCACGCGATTAGTACGTATAGCCGCGCGGTCGGTACGTCTTGCCACGCGGTCGGTACGCATTGTTGCGCCCTCGGTACACACTGCCTCGCGATCAGTACGCATCGCCACGCGGTCGGTACGTCTTGCCGCGCGGTCGGTACGTATTGTCGCGCGGTCGGCCCGCACCGTCGCGCGGTCGGTACGTACTGCCACGCGATCAGTACGCATCGCCACGCAATCGGTACGAACGCTTTACGGATGCTAACAGCGGTCGGTACGCATTTTCACGCAGTCAGTACGCATTGCCACGCGATAGGTACGCGAGCTAACGCGGTCAGTACGCACTGCCACGTGGCCGGTGCGCAATGTCACGCGGTCGGTACGCAATGCCACGCGGTTGATACGTACTGCCCCGCGGTCGGTACGCAATGTCACGAGGATGGCACGCACTGCCACCCCGGTCTGCACGCATTGCCACGCGCTCGGTACGCAAGTTAACTCGGTCGGTACGCACTGCCACGTGGTCGGTACGCAATGCCACGAGATCAATACGCATCGCCACGCGATCGATGCGCATTGCCACGCGGTCGGCACCCGATGCCACGCGGTAGGTATGACATAAGTACGCGGTCGGTCTGAATGCTGCATATACATAGTATTGCCCGCGCTTAGTACGCATTCACACGCGGCAGGCCCAATCTCAGCACGCATGTAATATAGACTCCTTTCAAAGACTAGACCGCGGTCACTGCGCATGCACACGCGGCAGATATGCATTGCTTCCTTTTAAATTACAAGCTGTTGTGACGCATCGATGCAATGGGTTTAAGACAGGAGTGGTTCTTGTCATGACTGTGTGTATCTGGTCACGACTGAAGTGAAAGTAAGCAAGAGTTGGGGGGGGGGCGGGGTAGTGATGGTGGTCGAAAAACTCACAAACAAGGTGAAAAGACCCAAGAGGGCGGGATTTCCAACTCCAAATGACGATGTTTTTAGATCAATACTATTTACTGCCAAAGATAATCAGTGCTACATATACTAAAGGTAGACAAGAGAAATCACGCTTCCGGATAGCCGTCTCAGAGAGTGACTAAGCTCACTTTTATCCGTTTCAAGCCAATCACATGTTTAGCTCAAAATTTATTTAATATCTATCTGTAATAACTATAGTTAGCATCGGGAATCCAGCCTCGTTAGATCGCTTCACCTTGCCTGTACTTTTTTTCAATGTGAATTTCACTTATATTCACTCCAAAGATGGCCAGACGTTTACTTTCATTATGAAGACTCGAGAATCCTTTCATCACGAAGGCTGTTTTTGAGCCCTAATGCACGTCATTTTACTGTGAACAATGCATACCTTGGGCGTGGGCGTGCGTAATAACCACGGTTAAATCTTAAAGGTAAAAGGTTTTGTATTGCAAGGCATTTCACTATCTTTCCTCGGCTTGTGATGGCAATCCTTGCATTTCAACATGTTCTGTAACTGCTCTTGCATTTCCTTCCTTCTTCCTGACTCCTCCGTTTGGACTTAGATGTGCTAATTGCGTTGTGGATGAGATCTTCGTGCGATCAAATGTTCTCGTTCATAGTAATTCTACAACTTTTTTTCAATGAAGTTTGCCAGCGGTTGGAACTAATTGTGCAGTTTCCCAGTGTCTGTTTTGCTGCAGAAAAAAGGTTCTGTGAAATAGTTAAATGTGTCCTTAAAGGCAGTGTTCACGATGATTTTTGTTCCCGAGTTTTACACATAAAACAATGCGTGGGCATCCAAGTGTTACCAAAATTACGAAGAAACGGCGAGAAATGCATTAAAACGTCGTATTTCATTGACATTACTCTATAACATGGACTAGCTGCCCGGTTGGATGAACATGTTCATGATGGTTGTCACCGGTGGAAAATTGGGTCAATCGAAAATAGGAGAATATTTTATGCAAAGCAGGATTAGTTAAGGCCCTAAGGGAAGAACGGGACAATAGAGAGTAGAGAATTACAAAGGACGGGTCCACAAAAGATTTCACTGTCACAACAAAAAGTTCCAGTGATACTTAAGAGGCGGGCTGGTACTTAAGGATTTCGTGTACTTCTGGTGCGTTTTTCTCAGTTCCTTCGTCATTTCAGTTCTACTCGGGGGCCAAACAATCGATTTAGCGAATCATCTCAAAATCGAAGATTATCGTGAATACTGCCTTTAAAGGCCCAACCCAACCTCAGGGGTAAAATTTGATATTATAGTCCGCCCACCGTGTATAGCAACCCTACCCAGCGCGAGATCTCAATCCGATCAAATAAGCGAGAAACTGCTGGGAAAAAGTTGGGGAAAAATATCCTGAAAACATAATCGAACGTTTTGCCCCGAATAGGGAATCGGATTCTTTGCAAACGGTAAAATTGGTCTGTGTAGCTATGCCCAAAGGCAGAATGTACAAGAGCAGAGCTCTTGGTTCCCTTTCCAAGGCGGTATGCGCAGTTAAGCTTTTTGGGTATTGAGGGCGGGGCCGACTTTTTCCCTCTAGCTTCTCATTTGTTTGAGCGAGTTGAGATCTCGCGCTTATCAGGGTTGCTATACGCGGTGGGCGGACTATAATATCAAATTTTACCCCTGAGGTTGGGCTGTGCATTTAAAGGATTTGAAAATATCAGATGTCGAATATCAATACTAAACGCCTAAGAAGCATGGCTAGACCAAGAAGAACAAGAAGATGAAGAAAGGATTAATAAAAAGAGCAAGACGATCGAGAGCAAGAGAAAGAACAATAATTCCTAGAAAAACGATGAGATCACGAAAAAAGAAGGAAAAAGGAGAATAATGAATCACTTGCTTTGAAGGCAATGTCCACCATAAACCTCATTCTCGAGGTTTCAGGGTGAAACACTAAGTTGGCAGATGCTGGGGGGAATAGGGTCTAAGAAATCAGCGAAAACGGCCCAGAAATCAATAAAAACGGTTTTGAAAGTTATCGCGGTGCGCCTTCTTATCCTGGTCCGCCCCCCCCCATTCCTACGGGCTTGTGGCGCCATGCAAGTCTTCCATGGCGAATTTCCAAGCAACTATGCCGCGGCCAACCTGATAGATTCGCGCACATTTCGCGATCAGCGCTTGGTTGCTGAGCGTCTGCGGAAACCAGCAGGGCCAGTAAGCTCGTCCACGCTCTTCTGAGCAAGTGAAGAATGTTCTATCCTAGACGGAGGGGGGGGGACACCAGGTTTCATTCCTAGAAATGAAGAGAAGAGAGGGATTCATGTAAACGGTTTCATAAACTAAAGAGTCCTTGATGCATATGAAGGAGAGAACAACAGTGCTTTGAAATCTCTCAGGGCTAAAAACTTTAACTATAGTTTGTGGTAAATTTTGAAGCAGGTCTAATTTTCTGAGTAACGATAAACCATTGCATCGAAGAAGAGTTGGGCTCCTGAATGGTACACCACGATTGATCGAAATATAACAGACGGACAAGGAAAAAACCACTGACGTCCATTCGGTGGAAGAGGCTCTTAACAACATTGTAAATATCCAAATAAAGTGATAACTAAATAAATAAATAAACAAATAGATAAAGAAAAAAGAAATAAAGAAATATACAAATAAATAAACAAATAGATGAATAAGTAAATAAACAAACAAGTTAATAAAAGGAATAAAAGTAACATAATTACGAGAAGATGAAGAAGAGGAGAAATAAAAAGTCGTTAGGGTTGCGTGGCCCGGAAAAGAGAATGAAGAAAAAAATAAAGAGAGCAGAATGAGAAAGAATATGTAAGAATAGTAAAGAGAATAGAATAGAATAGTAAAGAATACCCCAGGCGATTTTAATTGAAGGGGCCTTTTAGTTGAGTTTGTTGGTCCAGCCGGCGGAGTCGGGAGAAAAGTCGATGAGTGGTCACTAGCGTGTCCGATGATGAGGTGATCCAGGAGGTCATAGAGATTCCAGGTGACGAAGAACTCGGTAGAAAATTCAGCTCTGGTCGCTGGAAATCCAAATAATTCCCTAAATCAAGCGGGATTGTTATATAGTTAGCCTCCCCCGTGTTATTAACTTAGTGAACATAATTACGATCTCAATTATACGTTGCCGAGATACATGCTCAACGATAAACTGAGAGTTCGCTCACTGCTCTGCTGAAAAGGATCGGACGCTCGTGAAGCTCAATAGCGATCTAACAACTATACATGAACCGAAATATCGCTGAGTCCTGTCTGCGTGTTCCGCAATCAACGCACCTGATTGGGAAGGGTTCTGCGCTCCTCCGTAGCAGATTGTGTATCACCCACTCTTAGCAGCTCCACCACTGTTCCGGCCAAATCACGGCTACGATTTACAGATAGGTTAATTTTCTGTTACTTGAATCTGCGCATACCATTTAGTAAATTTACCCGAGCTGTCCTAAAGGTGGATACCCATTCTCTCACTCACTCGCTCACTCATCCCGTTAGCTGGCGGCTGGCGGAGCAGGATGACCTCTCAACCAGTACACTGCTGTAGGTGCCATAGGAGCTCTTGTGGCCTGAACGATACGCTTCCATTCAGTACGGTTCGCAGCAATTAATCTAGCATTAAGGACACTGCACCGTTGGGACTTCAGATCCGCCTCGACTTGCTTCAACCACGTCTTTTTCGGGGCTGCTCTTTCAACCTTCCACAGTGCAGGGCGCTCTCTCCATAACAATCTGCGCGGAAGTCGGTTTGTTTCCATTCTGCATACGTGTCCGAACCATCGTAGCCTTCTCGTTCAAATTTGTTCTTCGATCGTGGTCTGATGGTCGCAAGTATCTCGGATATCTTCGTTCCGCATTCGATCTCTTAAAGTTATCCTGAGGATTTGCCGCAAACACACCGCGTTTGGAAGACCTCCAGCCTGCTGTAATCCGACCTCAGCAACGTCCACGACTCTGACCCGTACAGTAGGATTGGCACTATGAGCGCGCGAAACATCCGGGATCTTTGTCTTGATTGACACATTACGCTTCTTCCATAAACACCAGCCCAGCGAAGCGAAAGCAGCCGACGCCTGCCCGATCCTGCACAGTATCTCCGATGTAGCCACTACCTTTCGCTCTTGCACCACCGATCCGAGGTACTTTGAACTCCTTGACTTGCTGAAGCTCAGCTCCCTCGAAGAACACAGAAGCACGTGAACCGTCCGACGTCATGACTTTAGTCTTCTCCTTATTAATCCGCAGCCCATACGATTCCGCGATTTTGTGCCATATCATTCAACAAAGCGTGGCTTCCATGTCAGTATCGGTGAACACTGCACTGTCGTCCGCAAACATCAAATCCGTGACAAAATCGTTATCGCCAAATTGGACTCCTCTTCTATTTTCAAAGGTCTTTCTCATAATAGCATCGACCACGGTATTAAAGAGGAGTGGCGAAATCACATCTCCCTGCCGGACGCCTACATCGACTCTGAATTCTTCGGATAGCTTGTTTCCGACGCGGACACAGCTGGTCGAGCCTCTATAAATTTCCTGCAGAAGCTTCACCATTTTTCCTGGCATGTGTTCGCATTCCATCGATTTCCATAAGGCGGGCCAGTGCACGCAATCGAATGCCGACTTGAAGTCTATGAAGGTGATAACGACGCGCTTTCCACAGCGAATCCTTTCCTCCATAACTTGACGAAGTGTGAAAATTTGATCGCTGCATCCTCGACCCGGACGAAAACCTGCTTGTTCTTCGCGACAGGTACTCTCCCGATGGCGTTGAAGTCTGGACTGGATAGTTCTCGTGAAGACTTTACCAACAATCGACAACAGGCTGATCCCGCGATAGTTTTTACAGTCTCTGGCATCGCCCTTCTTATGGATAGGCACGACAAAAGCCATTTTCCGGGTAGACGGCACGCTCCCTGTCCGCCATATGCGCGTGATTAACTGATGCAACTGACGCAGTGGGAACATCTCCTCCTGCCTTGATGACCTCAGCAGTGCCATTGTCAACACCGGACGCCTTTCCATTCTTTGGCGACTTGATTGCCGCCTTCACTTCTTCCGCAGTGGGTTCCGAGTCAAGCGCTGTCTCCTCTGGTACCTCGACTAGTATCGGTTGGGCCAGTGGACCTTGTGGCGCATCGTGAGTATAGAGTTCACTGAAGAACTGCCTCCATCGCAACAGACGCTCATCTGCTGATCGCACAAAAGACCCATCCGTATTCCTGATGGAATCGCTCATGGGTTTGGTCTTCTTTCTGAGACGGTTGAGTGTGTTGTACAATGTGCGATAGTCGTTCCTTCCAACTGCCTCCTCCACTTCGTCTGCTACCTTATTCCAGTACGACTCCCGCTCTTCCTTCAACTTTCGACGAAGCTCCTGACACAATTGCCGATACCGTCCGAAGTCCGTTAATTTCACTCGCTTCCGTTCGTCCACGAGACGGAGAGAATCGTCCGATATCCAAGGCTGCGTTCGCCGGCGAATAACAGGGCAGAGAGGCTCTGCGCATTCAAGAGCGACTTCAACTGTCTGCTTCTCGTGCTCGTCCACAGACAAGGCGTCTTCCAGAACCGCGAACCGATTCGACAGCGCGAGTTGAAATGTTTCTTTTGTTCCTGGCGCCATCAAGTGTGACCAGTCAAGTTTCTTTCTAGGGGGCTCCTCACGCCTAGGTCGTCGTAAGCGAAGCTGCATTACAGCACGCAAGAGATAGTGGTCGGATCCACAATCAGGCCCTCTCATGGCTCGAACATCTTTCAGCGATGATCTAAAACGTGAGTTTATCAGCACGTAGTCCAAGGTGGCCACATCTCGTCCAGTTGGATTCCTCCATGTTAACTGATGCTTCTTGGGGTGCCGGAATTGACTGTTACCGATGGCAAGCTCGTTGAACGCAGCGAACGAAAGTAGGCGTAGTCCATTATCGTTTATTTCGCCCACGCTGAACCTGCCCAACACTCCTTCCCAGCCTGTTCTGTCACTACCGACTCTTGCGTTGAAGTCACCCATTCTCTAGCAAATTAGATTCCTGAGTAGATTTTCCTCATAGCCCAAAAAACATATGATGCACGGACAGCTCAGAGACGACGTAATGACATCCAACCAGCGGCGCGATTCTAAGCTATCATTGTATTTTTCAAATCATCATGGTCGCACAGTTAGAAGTAGACCATTCGAGGGATGGGGCACGCTGAAATTGCAGTGTTTGTTCACAGGGTGCTGTCAATTTATATTTTTTGCCCAAACATAATTCAAAGGCAGCATTGATTTATCAAATCATTCAGATAGCTGACATTAGATAAGACATCAAGGATATTCAGAGGATAATTTCGAAAAGTTTAGCTTCTTAGAAAAAGTAACGATTTGGCAATGTTATAATTACAAGAGATATAGAAGTTGAAAAAATAAAAAAAAACGTCTTGAAATATCTTTAAAAATGATTTGGCGCAAAATAACCAGAAGTAAGGAAAAAACTTCGAAATGTAGTGATATGACCATAGTCGGATTTGACGGTCAATCATAGGCCAACTTTTGATAAGTAGTGACAGACGAGAGATAGTACTTTAGAAGCTTCTCCATTAAACTTATAAAGCTAAATCAAGCGCGCATCGGATTTGAGCGTTACGTTCACATAGCTTGAAAAATGCTGGTTTCCGTATTTCGGCTTCAATAAAATGTTTTACAGTTTCCGTTGAGCGCTTGATTTAGCTTTGATAAATTTAATGGAAAAGCTTCTAAAATCCTATCCCTCGTCTGTCACTACTTACCAAAAGTTCGCTTGCGTACTGAACGCGGGCGCTTGCGTACTGTCCGCGCGGACTGACAAACTGATCTCACTCATCAATTCGCTTGCGTACTGAACGCGGAAACTTGCGTACCGACCGCGCAGACTAACAAACCGATCTCATCCACCAATTCGCTTGCATACTGAATGCGGGCGATTGCGTACTGAATGCGAACACTTGCGTACCGACCGCGCAGACTGACGAACCGATCTGACCAACCAGTTTGCCTGCATAATGAACGCGGGTGATTGCGTGCTGAACGCGAACAATTGCGTACAGACCGCGCAAAATTATACAAAACGATCTCATCGTCCAGTTTTCGTGCGTGCTGAACGCGGACAGTTGCGTACCGAACACGACCACTTGCGTACTGGCTGCGTGTGCTCACGTACTGACCGCAGCGAAAAGTCATATTCCGTATTGACCGCGCGCAAAGATGAATGCTCGCGGTCAGTAGGTCTCTATGGAATTCTGCGAGCGGTTGGTACGCAGCACAGGCGTATCGACCGCGTGCACTATTTCGTTTGCGCGGTCAGTACGCAAATGCGCGCGTTTGGCACGAAATGCATTTTTTGCCCGCGGTCAGTAAAATAGTGACACGCGGTCGGTACGAAACGCGATTTTTCGCCCGCGGTCGGTCCACCCCATTGTCTGAGTGCGCCTTTACAAACTGAGGGTAACTCGTATGAAATTAATTATGAGCCATAGTACAACTGGGAGAGGCCTTCGAACAAAATGCGCACCTACGGTTGTTAGTTCCTCTGTCTTATAGGAACAGAGAGTATCCCCGTTACTGCGGGCAAGGAGACACGGGGCGTGGGTAATGAAACTTGGTAAACTGAACAGGAAAAACTACACAGGACAGTGCATCGTAGTCGACGCGGGCTCGCTGATGCATCCTCGCGGAGCCGGTGTGGTTCTAACGCGGTACCGCTGCGGTACTATCGTGGCAATGTCGTGGCGTTGTCGAGGCTCAAAGCACTGCAACAGAATCGTATCGGCACAGTGATGATTGCGGAGCCGCTGCTATACTACCGCGTAACTCTCGCAGCACAGTTGAGGGTCGCCTTACTTTCCATTCACAACCGAGGCAAACTTTCTCTGAGTTTGCGGCGTACTCTTCGGCGTGCCTCACGGTGTGTTTAGTATTTGACCTTATTTAGATAAAAGATAACTACATACGGGGACAAATGCAAATTAAACGCACGTTTCCGGACAGTCTTGGAAGCGTTCCTGAAAAACTGCTCCATCTTTGGCATCTCTCCCCCTCCAACCTTTCAAATTGCTTCCCAACTGCACGCAGACAATTCAAATACAATTGAGCAGTTTTTCAAGCTTTCAAAAAATACGACTCCTGAAAAACCACGATTACCTCAAACCACCTCCTTCCCAAACTGTACGCCACCTTCCCACCTGACCACCCCCGCCTCCGTGCATGCAGTTTATAGTCAAGCAGCGAATTTATTCAAAACGAATGTTCTCCACGCCGTTTACACCCTCTCCCACTTTTTCAACTCAGAACTCCAACTTTCAACTTGGTTGCATGTTTTTCGGCGCAAGTTTGAGCACAGCAGATGGCAAAAAGCATAAACCCACAGACTGCCAGTGAAGTTCAACATCCTCTACACGACGCTTTGAAAAGTATTAGCAAGAAATTGAGCCATTTAGCATTTTTCTGAACCCTTATGCCCTCTCCTGGAAATGTTCAGGATGCTAATTCATGTCCCGAAGAGCCCTACGGTAATTGCTCAAGCCCCAACATGTAGGGGGTGGGGAATACGGTGCTCTTCCAGACAAGAGGGCCCAGACGAGCGTGACACTACAGTACTAGCAATTGCTTTGACGTGACCGCAAGGCAGATTACATGAACTGGTTTGAAGTTTTAGAGTACGTGTAGTCTGTCCCTCTACATTCGAGCTGGTCGCTGCAAGGCTTATCGGGTTTACCATGCGTGTGCTAATCGCGGCGTTTGTTATCTATTGCGCACTTTTTGCCGAATTTTGTCGAAAAGTGAGAAGAAAAACGGCAAACGACAATCGACAAAAATCGTCCAAAAATGGCCGGCAAACGGCAATCGGCAACCGGCAAACGGCAATTGCCGCACATCCCTGTTGGCAAGGCTCCAAATCTGTTCACCACCACTCATAAAAGCCCTAGAACTTCTGAAATCTTGGAAGTTCTCCGATTTTAGATGCATTTTGGATCGATCGGTGGCTTCAATAAAGTTATAAATATGTATTCAAGAAAATTGTATTCAATACATAAAAATGATAAAATCAATAAATAGGTAAAATTCAAAATTTTGAAATTATAAAGAAATAAAAGAAACAAATATTGAATACATTTAGTATGAATTAATATCGCGACGAAAAATGATGAATTTGACAGGATTCGCTTTTTTTTCAACAATGTTTACAAATGCTGAACAGTTTGTCTCACTCTCAGAATTTGAACTACGTCCGAAATTTTGATTAAATTCAAAAATTTGGACAGTTCGGAATTTAAAAATTCGCTTTAAATTTTAAGTTTCAAAATTTTAATCGAACTCAGTTTATGAAATTTTGAAATATATAGATTTTGGATTGCTGAAATAAGTTCAGAATATGGCAAATAAAACATCAGATTTCAAAAATCAGATTTAAATTTGAATTGAATTCAGAATTTTAAGATTTGAATAAATTTGCGGTGTTAAAAATTTGAATCAACTGCCGACTTTTCAAGACTTGAAGCAGACAAGAGATCTTTAAAAAACCTGAAATATATTTGAAAATCCGAAAAAATAAAAAGAATTTTTGAATCATAAATGAATTTGGATTTCGAGGTTCAAAATGAATTTGAATTGAACTTGAGAAAAATGGAAAAATTCAAAATCAAATCGGAATTCAAAAATCAGAATTAAATTCAGAATTTCCGAAATTCCAATAGTTTTCCAATGTTAAAAAATCGAATTAATTGCGGTTTTCGTAATAAATTCAAATTAGCAAAATCTGAGACAAGTCGCAAGTTTAAAAAAACCAAAAAACTTGTTATTAAACTCAGTTGATTATTACGCAGATTCTAGTGGAGTGGAGACAAACTGTTGTTGCCTGCGTGGAGTGGGTTTCGAAACCTGAAATGAACTAGAAAATCAAAAAAAGAATCGAATTCAGAAATCAGAAGTAAAATTGAATCACATTCTGAATTATTGAAATTGATTGAATTTATACTATTAAAAAGTTGAACATATTACCGAGCTTCCAAAACTTTAAATAAGCAAGAGTTTCCCCAAACAAAAACAAAATCAAATCGAAAATTCGAAAAAAGTGGGAAGTTTAAAATCACAGTTAATTTTGAATTAAATTCAGAATTTTTGAACTTTGAATAAATTTCCAATGTTAAAAATTGAATGGGATGCAAAATTTTTGAATTGAACTCAGATTCTCAAAATCTGAAAGAAATTGAAATTTTCCAAAAAAAAAACGAAAAATTCAGAATTAAATTCGGTCAATTATTGTGCATACATAAGTGTAAATAGCTGTTTAAAAGGTCACGAAGTTCGCATTGAGCCTGACATGGGAAGTTTGCGAAAATTCTCCGATTTAGCGGAAAGTGCGCGGTGACAAGTCTGCAGCCCCTCAATTGAATTTATACAAAGTCATTACATTCCAAAATTTAAACCTCAATACGAGTGATGTTTATTCCGTGAAACAACTACTCTGCCAATCTCTATTTACAATGTTTCTACGAAAGAACGTTAGTGACTGACTCTTCTCGTGAGCATGCATGCGTTCGCCGAGAGGAGAGTAATTATCTCGGGCGCGCCAGTTTATGGCTCACCTCATGTACTTCGAGTAGGCGAGCAGTTCGAAAATGGACTTTTTCAGAACTTCTTCATTGAGTCAGATAGAGGGCGAAGTGTACATTCGAATGGTACCACACAATATGGGGAAAAATGGAGAAAGAAACGAGTTATGGCGAAAAGTCGCAAAAGTCGCGATTTCGCGACTTTCGCGACTTCTTTGAGTAAATTAGGGCGAGTATTGTAGCTATCAAATGTTTCTTGTGTCCAAAAGGATTGGCGATTGAGAGTAGTAGTAAATGGTTTTTCACCGTTTCCTTGTATTTCTCACATTCATATATTATTTTTAAACCTCTCAGTTCCTTCCTGAGCGTTCTGTCACCAACCTAGAATTTTTTAATACAAAAACCACTATAGCTAACCTTATAGAGATGTGAAAGATATCGAGCTACGAATTTTCTCTATATTAGTGAGTATTTTTGGAACAAAACGCAACAAACTCATCGAGAATTTAGGTTGGCAGAAGTCAGTCCGACATCGCGTCTTTAGAGGCAGTGTCCACGATAAATGTCGTCCTCGGTTTTTGGCCGCAAATCGAAAGTTCAGGGTCTAGTTTGAGCACTGGGGTCGAAAGAACAAACGAAAGCGAGCCTGAAAGAGCTTCATACGGCTCCGAAGTCCGCTTGCGCTAGCCATTCCGCTCGCGGTTGAGTTTTCCGAGGAACAGTTTGGTCCGCTTCTGCATTAGCATTGGAGCGCGAGCGCGCCTGAGTTTTAGCATTGGGGCTAATTTGCGCAAGCTGTCTAGTACAGGCCCATGCACGCGCAACTCATCCACCGTTGAAATGCGGCTTTCAAGAAGAAGAGCTAATTTTGGATGTTTCGCCGCGTTTTTCATGATTCTCTCTTTACTGATGAAACAGTCAGACTCTGAACCTTCGTTTTCTGTGGAAATTCGAAAACGATTTTTATCGTGGACACTGCCTTTAAGACGAATTGATTTTTTTGTATTCGGATATGAAGGTGGCAGGTTCCATGGCAAATTTTACCAGGCATGTGAAATTCACTGCAATACAGTTCTTGCCCTTTCTAATTGCGGGACGAAATGAGATTCAAAATCAGGGAATCCGGAATTTCTTCGGCCCCAAGTGTTCTAGCCGCTAAGGTCTCACCAGTGACCTTTGCGTAGAGCTATGTACAGAGGGCTCTCGCGGCCGTTCCAGACGCCGTCAGCCGGAATCATCCATTTGCCCTAGACTGACCTTAGAGCAGGTCTGGAAACGGCCTTTACTCACTCTCAACGCTCCTTTGAGCTTCAGAAAGCGTTCACGAAAAAGTACAAAAAACAAGCGAATTTACGGGTGGTTCAACTACAGGAAAACATTAAAACAGTGCAGTGAAAAGGTAATAGTAGTGGGGTAATAGTGGGAAAAGCTCCAATAGTCGATATCGGCACTCTATGGATGGTTTCGTCACTTCAGAGGTTTGATAGCTCACCATAACAGATGCAGATTGGAGCAGTTGGCGTGCACGCCGTTGCGATATGAGCGTCGCAATTTCATTTCCCATACAACAATGTAGTTTTTGCGTTGAAGGGTGCTTCGTCGTGACAAACACGGAAGAAACATATGACATTAGTATTCGTTGTCATGTCTTCCACGAAATATTTCTCGTGTGGTTGTGAAAACACGAAGGGGTTGAGTACCAGCCTCAGACACTCGTCTTTGGGCTGGAGTAGTTCTTTTGGCACTCTATCGAGAAATGGCCTCACCTGGGGTTCACGTGAGATCTAACTTTCGTGAACGAGTCTGGGCTATGAAATGTCAGGTTTCAGATGAGTTCAAAAAATGTTTGCTATTTGATTGAGAACAGAAAAAAAGTACTCCAGCCCCAAGATGGGGGTCTGGAATCTTAAACCAGCGTAGATTATTAGTTGCGGTTAGTTTCTAAGAGTCTACATTAATGGGTCGCGATTTCGGGTTTCTCCATTTCCGTTCCAAGCCGAGCTCTGAGAGTGGCTTTGAACATCTTCAAAACATTTTTTGTTAATTTTATCAAGCTCGAATTAGCGCTCTATAGGTTATGAAGAAGCGTCAGAAGGGTTCTCTGAAGCAAGCAGTTCGTCAAGGTACCATCAAAACTGATGTATCGCAGCCCAATTGCCACTAGGAACTTTGTTTTTGTTTTCAGGTTTACCCCGACTGGTTGGCGAATTTCGAATAAAGTAAATTTCTTCACGCATTCTATTTTAGCAGATTTTTGGGTCTATCTGGTTGACACGGGTTCTGCGTGTCAGAAAAGTTACCGCCACAACCATTTTTTAAATGATTTTGAACCCAATGCTGTGTTTTTGAAAAGAGTTTGGCGCACCATTTTTTTACTTGGTCCAAGCCGACCAATTTCCTGTGGTTCTTATTAAACGAAACAGTATTTGAAGAGGTCTAAACCTTGACGATGCGGTGGGCAGCTTATCTGCGAGAATGGATTGTGAGAAGAAATTCGCTGTCACTCGAAATTTGTCAACAAGTCGGGATAAACCTGAAAACAAAACAAAGTTCCTAGTGGCGAGGCTCTCCTAGAGGGCTGCGATGCGTCAGTTTTGATGGTATCATGACGAACTGCTTGCTTCAGAGAACCCTTCTGACGCTTCTTCATACCCTATAAAGCGCTAATTCGAGCTTGATAAAGTTAGCAAAAAATGTTTTGAAGATGTTCAAAGCCACTCTCAGAGCTCGGCTTGGAACGGAAATTGAGCAACCCGAAATCGCGACCCATTAATGTAGACTCTTAGAAACTAACCGCAACTAATAATCTACGCTGGTTTAAGAATCCAGACCCCCATCTTGGGGCTGGAGTACCTTTTTTCTGCTCTCAATCAAATAGTAAACATTTTTTGAATTCATCTGAAACTTGACATTTCATAGCCTAGAGTCGTTTACGAAAGTTAGATCTCACGTGAACCCCAGGTAAGGCCATTTCTCGATAGAGTGCCAAAAGAACTACTCCAGCCCAAAGACGAGTGTCTGAGGCTGGTACTCAACCCCGTCGTGTTTTCACAACCACACGAGAAATATTTCGTGAGAAGACATGACAACGAATACTAATGTCATATGTTTCCTCCGTGTTTGTCACGACGAAGCACCCTTCAACGCAAAAACTACATTGTTGTATGGGAAATGAAATTGCGACGCTCATATCGCAACGGCGTGCACGCCAACTGCTCCAATCTGCATCTGTTATGGTGAGCTATCCAACCTCTGAAGTGACGAAACAGGAGCAGTTACGTGCGAAAACCACAGACATGCGCAAGAACCGAACCTGCGACGTTCACCCCGTGACGGCGCGCGCACCAGGTGCTCCAGACATGCACTTCGACCTCTCTTCAATTGAATGCTATGATGGTCCGTCATACCGATCACTGCGTCATACGTACCACAAATCGGAAGGATTTGAGACCATTGAACCATCTATAGAGTGCCGATATCGACTATTGGAGCACTTCCCACTATTACCCCACTACTATTACCTTTTCACTGCACTGTTTTAATGTTTTCCTTTAGTTGAACCACCCGTAAATTCGCTTGTTTTTGTACTTCTTCGTGAACGCTTTCTGAAGCTCAAAGGGGCGTTGAGAGTGAGTAAAGGCCGTTTCCAGACCTGCTCTAAGGTCAGTCTAGGGCAAATGGATGATTCCGGCTGACGGCGTCTGGAACGGCCGCGAGAGCCCTCTGTACATGGCTCTACGCAAAGGTGAGACCTTAGCGGCTAGAACACTTGGGGCCGAAGAATTTCCTTATTCCCTCGCCATATCAAAATTTTATGAGTGGAGTTCGAAAAATGAGTTGTTTCAATAGGCGTTTGGGATGGAGTTCAAACTACCAACTTTTAAAAAATTTAAAATATGCTCGATTGTTGATTTTTCGAAAGAATTCCATGAACCACCTGATTTTGAATCTGATTTCGTCCCGCAATTAGAAAGGGCAAGAGCTGTATTGCTGTGACTTTCACATGCCTGGTAAACTTTCCCATGGAACCTGCCACCTTCATATCCGAAAACAAAAAATCAATTCATCTTGAAGACGTGATGTCGGACTGACTTCTTCTAACCTGAATTCTCGATGAGTTTGTTGCGTTTTGTTCCAAAAATACTCACTAATATAGAGAAAATTCGTAGCTTGATAAATTTCACATCTCTATATGGTTAGCCATAGTGGTTTTTGTATCAAAAAAAATCTTGGTAGGTTGGTGACACTCCGGAAGGAACTGAGAGGTTTAAAAACAGTATACGAATGTGAGAAATACAAAGAAACGTTGAAAAACCATATATTGCTACTCTTAATCGCCAATCCTTTTGAACAAAGGAAACATTTGATAGCTACCGTAACCCAACATCTCTCTTATGGGATTTTTCAAAACAATTGTACGTTCACTAGGTCGCATTTTCCATGCTGATTTCAAATCTGACTTCTATTTTGGAAATCAACAGCTTCGAACCGTGTTATGGAGAAACGACGCCAAACGGCGCGCTCCGGCGCCCTAGCGCGCCGAATGACCAAAAGATACGCGCGGTTGTATCTGCTTAAAATCGTGCTTAAGTGCGTCTATACTTTTGAAACAGCCGTATTTTGAGGTTTCAGACCAAAAGCATTTAATGTTTTCGCTTGAGACACTGAAATGTTGTACACTAAGATTTTCGGGCACGACGAGTTTGATGCTAGTGATATCCTTTGCAACCGATCACATTCAGATCGGATAACGACATATTAGAGGGTGCGTCCTTACTTTTGAAAAGCACTGTATAAAACATCTGACAATATTAGTTTTCCGAAATACAAAATTTATGCAGACGAACTCTGAACTTTCTGAGGTTCAGCGCGGCGCCGCACCGCAGGATGTTAAGAATTAGTCTGCATAAATTTTGCAAAAAGCCGCCTCCCAGCTGCCGCCGCGCCGCCTGAGATGAGCAGGCGGCGCGGCGGCCGCTCGGCGGCAATGGTGCCGAAAGAAAGGTAAATCTCCCGAAATCAGACTCGTAA
The DNA here is from genome assembly GCA_029168955.1 of Aplectana chamaeleonis. NCBI lineage: Eukaryota > Metazoa > Nematoda > Chromadorea > Rhabditida > Cosmocercidae > Aplectana > Aplectana chamaeleonis. Next base: position 42,505 of record JAPDOI010001775.1, on the reverse strand, counting down.
ACGATAAGTCGGTGTGGGCAGAGTTAAATTAACCTTAGAATATCGATGTAATATTGAAACTAACCGATGCTCATGGATTTATCGCTTATTCGAAATAATATTGAAAAACATTGATTTTAGTGCACTCATTTGTTTTGCATATGCAGTTTACTTTCAAGCATTAGACTATAAATCCTGAATAAATCGGTAACCCGAACACGGTCGTAGAAGAGTTATAATGATCAACTTCTCGGGAGCTCAAAGACCAGATTTTAAATTTTCGGCACTTTCGAAGAACTGTTCCTTATCCGTTCTGTATCAATGTTCAGGTATATATTTGAGCAATTAATCTATCGAGTTTTTTTCAAAAATCACTCGAATCACTCGAGAACACTTCAAATATTTTTGCGATCGTCTATTCGAGCATCGTCACCTGTATTCAGTTCAATATTCTTGTAATTGAACAGTTTTTTTGCCTGGGTCAAATAAGCCGTAAGTTCAGTTTCCTTACTATCCCAACTATTTAGAAAAGTGAAAATTATCGAATTGTAGAGGAACATCGACCCGCCATACTTAGTTTTAGATGTTATTTTCGAAAGCCAAGGGTTGTTTTGAAGCCCAGTGTGAATGAAAAATGAAGTTCAAATTCACTTCGAGTTTGTTCTTAGCACGCTTAAGTTAGCAATCGTGCGTCAACGCTACTATTTGACGCACCCCGTTTAGGATTGCACTCCGCCGCACCGCTCAGCGGCGGAAGTATAAATGACGCCTAACAGATTGAGGTATCGGGGCGCGCCGCACCGCCTCGCTTTTCGCCGCGCCGCTGGGCTGCGTAACTATAAACGATTCCTTACGAGTCGCGTGCCACATGAGTGAGTCATCATTGATCGTTTCGCTCAACCTTGATTTCGAAACACATCTACGAGTTGCGTCAGTGAGCATCCTTGGCACGCAAACTGCTAGTGGGTCAATTGGAAAGTTCTGAAAAAACTTTTTTTCGCAAAAGTCAACTATCAAATTCATTCGACTGCTTTCGCAGATTTTCGACAATTCGACTTTTCGAATAATTCAGGACTTTGAAGTTTTCAAATATTCGATTTCTCGAATAACTCGGGAATTTGCCTTTCTCGAAGATTGGATTTTGGAATAACTCGAAGTCGACTCTTTCAACCGAATGAATTTTCGACTCATTCAATTCGGTCAAAGTATAGTGGACATCAAGCATTGCGTAGAATATCACGAATTGTGTTGAATATTTTCAAGATACTCTTTTCTTGAATACACCTGTTTATCATCAAATAGAGTTAAAGCAAACCGCAGATGTATAGTGAGACCATCCGTTTGTAGATATTCGACGAACTAAGCGTGGGTTATTGCCCCAACTAGGGAGAAACCTGAGCTGCTTATACTCTTGACTATCTAACTGCGTGGCGCGACACTTTATATTTGTGGCTACAAAACCAGCAGACCAGCTCTCCCACATTGGTCCGCGTTTGTGCATCACTCTACTGTGGATTGACCCTCAGCGCAGAAGTTCCTTATGAAAAACGGTCCCTTGAGGATTGTTGGAGAGGTGAAAAGAAGCGATTCTACATTTTTGCAGATTTTTTGAAGAACGAAGGCCACGCAAGGTTAATAATCTACGCGTAAGGCTAGCAACAGACAACAACACACCACAGGCGGCGTGGATCCTAGTGATACTTCGCGTTCCCCATTGAAAGTTGACGCAAATTCGGTGCACCTATGTTGTAGAATATGGCACCGAGTTTGCGCCAACCTTCAATAGGGAACGCAAAAAAGCCACTAGGATTTATGCGGAATGCGCGCAGGTTGCAGCACCAAAACGACTGACTCATTTACCCACTACTAAGGACCTCTATAACAGCGCCGCTCCTGATAACTGAATGAAGAACAGAACTTGATACCATCGCGACTAGTGGGGCTATCAGGTAAAAATCGAAGGGAGCATTTCTTTGGTTCACTGGCCAACTTCTTCATCTTCGAATGACAACTGAAGGAAAAACAGCTTGAGGCAAATGCTGTTTTAAATTATTTTTGATGTTTTCTAGGCAAAAAAGCCATGCAAGCTGTAGAGAGATTGTGAAGAATCTGAAAACGATAGATGAAAAAACCCAAAGAAGGGAGAAGCAGCTGGAACGTTTGCTTCAAAGGAGAGAAAGCGAATTTGACTTGTGCATGGTTTTTGACATGATGCGAGAATGTCCCTCAGAAAGTTTCGAAGGGGAAATGGTTCTGGGTCTAAAATTGAGACTTCTCACCCTGTATCTTCAGGAATACTCGTTGCATGCAATAGAGCCATCATTGCAATGACCGCTCAAATGCAGCAGCATACATGGCTCAGTCGATAACGCGGCGGATTACAAAGCGATGGATTGATAAAGACATCTGCAGAGTTGCAGCGCGGCGAGTCTCGCTGCAGCAGGGCAATGATGAGCAATGTGGGACGCAACGTAGCGGGGGACGGCGGAGACAGGTCGCGTAAGACCGGCGACGTGAGGTTTTTGCAGAATGTCTTCGCCGCCGCGAAAGAAGCGACTCCCGGAGCAACGCCATCAGCGAGCGGCGACAGGAAATGGTTTGAATCCTCGTAGAATTGTCCACGTGCGACTCTCCATAAATCTTGGCATGTTGATTGACACTTGTGGTATTCGGTAGTTGAAGGGAGACCAAGATTGTTAAAACCTCTTTATTTGGCTGACGTTTCGGCGATTTTCGCCTTCTTCGGAGCCTGAAAAAACCGAATTAAGATCCAAGAAACTGCCCTCCCAAACCCCATTTCATTCTACAGAGGATTCACACAGAAGTGAACCAAAAGAACGGAAGTCACAGTTTATACCAACCTTTTAAGGGGACCAAGAGGTCCGACAGCCTTGGATGGAAGTTGTTAGGCGACTGACTAATAAGAACCCTCAGAATCACCCTCGAAGACCTGGGACCGCCCACGCTCAGACCCGCCCTCAGATTATGACCGGTTGGTCAGAATCCGCACAGGTCAACGTACGGCGCCAACTCCTGGGTCACCGCAACACATTCGTCCTTTCGGTTTATTTTGGGTGTTTTTGCGGCAATCCAAAAGGCCTCAAGAGTTCTGCGCGCTGAGATTTCGCTTTCAAGTGCCAAGACCGTAACAGCAACTGAAATGCAATTGTTATCGTGACTGCGCACTCTGTATTCCCCAAGCGGAGTAGACAATTTAGACTTGTTCAGTCCGTCCATGTGCTCTTTAATCCTGACACAGAGCGGTCTCCCAGTCTCCCCTATATAATCCTCCCCACACAAACGACAATTTATGCGACATAGCACTCAAGAGGCCATGCAGTCACCCTCCTTACCAATTGGCAAATTGCACAGGAGGGAGTAAGGCAGACGCGGTCATACAAGCGATTGCGAATTAATCGCCCCCTAAGGTTGGCAGGAGGGATTTCGACAACGGAGACCATTTCTTAAAGATCAGCCCTACGGATACAGGCCCTGATCGCTGAACTGAGGTGGTCCGAGACGAAAGGAACGCGGAACGCTACTTTCGTCCTTTCCTCCTCGTGAACAGCTGAGAGGGCGGTCCGCCGTGGACGTCCCGTATGGCGGCCATCTATCGATGGATAACCGTTCTCGAATGCTATGCGGCGGGCTAGATTTGCAGAAACACTCTTGTGCTCGCTATCCGAAGAGACTGCAAGGGCAGTACGAAACATATTGCTAACAACTGCATGCTTAGTTTTGGATGGGTGGGTCGAGGTAAAATGAATTATGATGTTTTTATTTGCTGGTTTCCTGTACCACCTAGTTTTTACTAACCCTTGGGAAAGTTGAACCTGAACGTTCAGGAAAGAGAGCCAACTATCTGTAGGTACTTCACGAGTTAACTTTATGTTTTCGGATTGCTGATTGAGCAATTCGAAACAAGTGTCCATCTCTAATTGAGTAGAACACACAATAAAGCAGTCGTCAATGTACCTGCAGTAGATCAGCGGCCTGCGACCCAGTACGGGCTCCTCGATGTTAGTCGCCTAACAACTTCCATCCAAGGCTGTCGGACCTCTTAGTCCCCTTCAAAGGTTGGTATCATCTGTGAATTACGTTCTTTTGGTTCACTTGCTTGTGAATCTTCTCTGTAGAATGAAATGGGGTTTGGGAGCGTAGTTTCTTGGATCTTAATTCGGTTTTTCCAGGCTCCGAAGAAGGCGAAAATCGCCGAAACGTCAGCCAAATAAAGAGGTTTTGACAATCTTGGTTTGAATATTTTTTTTCGCCAGCGAGGAACGCCGTGGTCGATCAAATCGGTCTCCTTTTTAATTTATTCTAAGCACACCTTTTTTCGCTTTCATTCAAAAAAGGGAAAAGTCATGGGACTACATAAGCCTAAAAATGAATTAGTTTGGATAATAAGTTCGTTTGCATTTCGCTGGGTTATTTTTTCGCTTTTCTTGATATTGTTTTTGTCTTTCAATCAAATTGAAGAGAGTCGAAATCAAGCAGAAATAGACGGAGGGAGTTTTCCATTTCCGTTCTGATTTCACGGTGTCAAAGTCTGTTTGTTGTGTTTCGCGGTGATTGGTTTCTCGTCTGTATTCTAGTATTATCGAGAGGGAATCAATGTTCACTCCGTAATCGTGTTATTCTACATTAACGAAGAACTAGTTCAGGGGTATTGGTGCATTCGCGTCACAACAAGCCTCCACATGTCTGCCACTAACCGCTAATTAGTGCTGATGAGAGATAGACCTGCTCTGAAGTGCTATGCGGCTTGCTGATGCGCATGCATAGAATTTTGTCCAGTATTATATCAGACAAGCTTCCACCTGTTGGTATAATCACTATTCATCTCAGCACCCTTGAAATCCTCCTTCACAAAATATCATGACGAAATATGGATGAAGAATGTAAAATACTGGTCTTTCATTCATGAATTTTTCGTGTGATAGTTGCTATAGGCACCTCCAACATTTTTTGACTGAGGAATGAAATCTCCATTTTTTCTTCATATGAAGTCGCAGATGAGTAAACAACACATGAGTGGCGAAAGATGAAATGTTGTGACTGCCTTAAATAATTGTCCGACTGCAGCCAAGTATATAGCAGCTCATGTGTGCAAGCTTTGCAAGGTAATCCTTATTCAGTGGTTTTGCACGTATGTATGTATCCTCTGTTTCGGAGTAGAATTTATTTCCGTTCAACGCGTATGCTGAGTCTAAGTACTTCTCCCCGCACTTTCCCGCTGTCTCTCCCCTCTCTCCGCACAAACGCGCGAGGGAAGAGAGAAAATGTGGCTACGCAACAGAGGCTATGTACATATGTACAGTCGGCACGGATCTCACTGATACTTTGCGATCCTCATGGTGCGTTGGCTCAAACTCGGTGTACATATGCTTTGACATACGCGCGCCAAGTTTGCGCCAACTAACAATAAGACGCAATGTATCAACGCGATCAGTGCAGACTGTATGGCCTCCTTGCCTAGTCTAGTGAATTAGCGGCGGGCTGTGCGGCGTTCGCCACACCACCTGCGAACGGCGTTCTGATCGCGCGCGCCGATGAACTTCCGCAACCCCGTCCAATTACTAGACTGAATTGTACAAGGACTCTATGTACATACGTATGATAATCAACGTGATCGATCACCAGGAAATAATTCCTAGTGAATTCATTTGGAAATCGTGTTCTTTGTTCAAGCAGCAGCAGCAGCGAGGTTCGCCACAAAGTCTGTGCTCGAATGATTTGTTGCTGTCGATTGTTTATCACTCATTCCTCTCTTGGATCATCAGTATCATTTCCATTGAGAATCACCAGCAAAAAGCCTCTTTGATAAGCAATAACGAATTTTTCCGTCCATCACGCCACTGGAAGCGTAGCGGACACTTGATCAATATCGATGAGCAGCTAGCAATACTTTTTTCTTTTTTTTCAGGAGATTAGAACCACATGGAATTTTAATTCTAGTTGCAGAAGACTAGTTAGCTTGTATATCGATGATTCTTTTCAAAACCGAAACTAAAGGTAGTTCGACATTTTTGTCCATGGAACGAACAAGGCACGACCGATTGCGGCTGGCCATGCGGCGATCGCAATACCTCCGACCAGCGAGAGGGTTTTTGATCGCGAGCGGAGACCACCGCAACCTCGTCGATCCGCTAGGCCAGTGCTAGCGAAAGGCTCTTATGTCAATACAAGGTGCGCACCCACACCGCTTCGCTGCGTACTTGTGGGCGTGCTTTAGGATTCATAGAATATTTCAGTTGCAGAGCCGTGCCTCGCTGTGCTCAACAGCCTTGGCCCCATGCAGAACCGATCATTTTCTTTGCAGAAAAAGCGTTTTGCGGCGTTGTAGTCTATGTGAATTTCAGAAGGAAATACACTTTTTTCAACAGGATACCGGAGTTAAAAAGACTCTCTCTCTCAACACGTACCATTGAATTCACCTCACTGAGAGGAACATGAGAACTACCTTCAAAACTCATTTCGTCAATTTCGAAGCGAGTTATGGCAATGAGGCGCTTCCTCTGATAAATATCGCCCCGACTCTTCCGCTACTGCCCCGCGACTCCATCGCGTTCCCGGACTGTTTCGCGACTTTACAGAGAACCTGGACTCTTCCGCGACTTTGCCACGACTCCTCCGCGACTTCTACGTGGGTCACGCTTCAGCAATCTACCGCGACTCCCCCGGGACCCTTCCGCCACCTTACCGCGATTTGGTCATTCAACAATCGTTCTGCCCCTCATCTCCCCCGCGAACCCTCCGGCAGGAGCCGAGCCGGGGGAGTTGCGGCGGGATCACGGCAATATTTCTCAGAGTTGTACGCAAAAAACGCTTTTTTTTGCTAAAAAAACATGCATGCTTTTTTGCGCTACTGTATGTTTTCACGGAAATCAGTTACACAGTGCTCAATCAAGCTCACGCAAAGAACTCTTGCGATGCAATGCATAACACTTCACAGTCTGACACACATACACACACACACACACACACACACACACACACACACACACACACACACACACACACACACACACACACACACACACACACACACACACACACACACACACACACACACACACACACACACACACACACACACACACACACACACACACACACACACACACACACACACACACACACACACAGACACACACACACACACACACACACACACACACACACACACACACACACACATACACACACATACACATACACATACACATACACATACACATACACACATACACATACACAATTACACATACACATACATACACACACATACACATACACATGCACATACACATACACATACACATACACATACACATACACATACATACACATACACATACACATACACATGCACATGCACATGACTTGCACATGCACATGCACATGCACATACACATACACATACACATACACATACACATTGTACACATACACATACTACATACACATGCACATACACACATACACATACACATACACATGCACATACACATTATACATACAATACATACACATTAAACGCATACGCATATGTCTACATGCATAGGCATACGCATACGCATACTGCATGCGCATACACATACGCATACTTTGGCCGCATACGCATACGCATACGCATACGCATACGCATACGCATACGCATACGCATACGCATACGCATACGAATACGCATACGCATACGCATACGCATACGCATACGCATACGCATACGCATACGCATACGCATACGCATACGCATACGCATACGCATACGCATACGCATACGCATACGCATACGCATGCCCGCATGCATACGCATACGCATACGCATACGCATACACACACACACACACACACACACACACACACACACACACACACACACACACACACACACACACACACTTCCAACTAGAGGATCCGCTGACAGCTCACCTGGCCCTGATTTCAGTGTGTCGCTTTGAAATCATTCGAAAAATTATTCGAATATTTTCGAATCGACTTTGTTCGAATCTATTCGAAATTCGGACCTCGAAAAAAATCATTCGAAAATATTTAAAAATCAGACCTCAAAAAAAGGCCTTTCAAATATATATATATATATATATATATATATATATATATATATATATATATATATATATATATATATATATATATATATATATATATATATATATATATATATATATATATATATATATATATACAGTGCGTTCGGAAATGATAGGGACACCTCTAAAAAATGAGATTTTCAAAAAATTTCTGGGAATGGTGATGAGTACTATTCATCAATGAATTCAGCGTGATGAAAACCTCTGTTCGCAACTTCCTTGAAACCGTGCTTAATTTCATAAGATTTTGCCTTTACATTCAGAAAATTTCACCATTCGGAAATGATAGAGACACCTTGCAAAAAATGGAATTTTTCACTTCGAAAAAAAATTTCCCGTTGCAAGTTCACTATATGAAAGCAACACAAGGACACCCAACATCTTTATTCCAATCATGGGCCGTGGTACATCGCTTACTGTTTCCGAACAAGCCCAAATACGTGCCCTCAACGCTGCCGGGCTGAGCCAAGGTCTAATTGCCTCCCAGCTCGGACGTTCCCCCAACTGCATCAGCCAGTTCCTACGAGATCCAGACTCCTACGGCTTGGCGAAGAGTCCTGGACGCCCAAGAAAGGTCAGCGGCAGGGATACACGGAGGATAAGCCGACTCTGCTCAAACAGTAGTCTGTCTCTCAACCAAGTGAGGGCTCAGTTGCCGCTCAATGTGTCGAAGACTACTGCTTGGAGCGTCGTAAACGCAGACGAAAACATCGTCCGCCAAGTGATGAAAAAGGCTCCATCACTCTCAGAAGCCCACAAAGTAGCTCGACTCCGGTTTGCAAGGAACAACATGGCAACAGACTGGTCAGAGGTGTGGGATTCTCTAAAAACCCGATAAAATTTAAAAAGATAAAGGCGACATGTTCCAGGTAATTTTCTCCGACGAAAAGAAGTTTAACCTTGATGGACCTGATGGTGCTCGATGCTGCTGGAGAGATCTTCGCAAGGATCCGATGGTATTTAGTCGAAGAAATGTCGGAGGCGGTTCGCTGATGTGTTGGGGAGCATTCTGCAGCGAAGGTGTTTTGGAAATCGCCTTCACTCCGTGTCGGATGGATTCGGAGGAGTATCAAGAAACATTGCGTGCGCATCTTCTGCCGTTCTTCACTGGAAACAGGCGTCAACGCTACATTTTCCAGCAAGATAACGCTGCGGTCCATGTCTCCAGATCCACAAAGGCGTGGCTTCAACAAAACCGAGTTCGCGTGATGGAATGGCCCGCGTGTAGTCCTGACTGCAACCCGATAGAGAATATCTGGGGCATGATTGTGCGCCAGATTTACGCGAATAACAAGCAGTGTGGGACCGTATACGAGCTAAAGGCCGCTGTACTCGAAGCCTGGAGAAATTTGGATAAAAATGTGATATCCAATTTGATCACTTCTATGCCGAATAGAATTTCTGAATTGATTTCCAACTCTGGAGGTGCGATATCATATTAGATTTCATGTATGTGCTGATCCTTGTTTGATAACTTTTGTTTTTTGATAGTGTCCCTATCATTTCCGAACGACGAATAATGTGATAATTTAAAATAAATTATTACATTATTATGCTATTGTTATAGAAACAAGTGAACATAGGTTATTTACCTTGCTGAATTCATTTATGAGCATTACCGACCGCCGCACGCAATTTAAACATAAAGACTGTGGTTTTCAGTGTGTCCCTATCATTTCCGAACGCACTGTATATATATATATATATATATATATATATATATATATATATATATATATATATATATATATATATATATATATATATATATATATATATATATATATATATATATATATATATATATATATATATATATATATATATATATTTATATATATATATATATATATATATATATATATATATATATATTAATCGATCGTCAAAAAGGGGGTATTCGAATCTATCAAAGAATCGGACGTCAAAAAGGGGGTTGTTCGAGTCTATTCGATATTCGGTCTTTTGGTCCAGGGCACAACTATAGTTTCTAGTCAGTTTGCTGTTAGGTCCACGGCTGGTTTCCTAAGAAAACATTGAAATCTTATCCGTGGCTGTGCAGTTGCTTTAATTAAATCTCACCGGCGGCTGGCGGTATAATAATATATATATATATATATATATATATATATATGCATATATATATATATATATATATATATATATATATATATATATATATATATATATATATATATATATATATATATATATATATATATATATATATATATATATATATATATATATATATATATATATATATATATATATATATATATATATATATATATATATATATATATATATATATATATAACAACAGACCTAACTATATAGCTGCGCTCTTCTCTCGGCGTCAACTGATTAGCGGACCGACGCATGCGATCGCCCTCGCCAGCCGCGGGTGAGATTTAAATGTTTTTTCCTGAGGAAACAAGCAACGGACCTAACTATATACATAGAGTTCGCGCAATCATTTTAGTCTGACGAATGGACGGGGCTGCGACGGTAGATCACCCTGCGCGAATCGAAACCTCATTCTCCAGTGAGACCGCCAACCCGGCACGACCAGCCGCCTCGGCCATGCGTCAGACTAAAATGAAAACGGAAACCATATATATGGGGGGTGTGTATGCAAGTGTGTTAGTACCTTCCCGTGGTGTCGCTGTTTCTACTGAATCCAGGAGATGAGTGCACACAGGGAATGTTCGAGTGATGCAGCGTGCACAACTATATCGCGAAAGCAAAGTACATCGCTTAAAGGCAGCATGCACGTTCGTAAACGTAATTTAGATAAATACGGAATTAGAATGGTATGGCACCGAACACAACGCCCACGCATTTTGAAGCGTCAAAAACGACCCACAATGACGCTATACGGGTGAGAAGTTGGCCCCTCCCTTTTATCTGCCCGCCCCCTGTATTTCCGTCCTCCTCCGATACAAGGGTGCTGGGCCATCGCCACCGTCGGCGACGTTTGTGGGTGGTAGAACAGGTACAGTAGGTAAACCACACGCATCGACGACGGTAGAAATGGCCCAGCACCCCTGTTTTGAAGGATGACGCAAATACAGGGGCGGGCAGGTCCAGGGAAAGAGCCAACTTCTCACTCGTGTAGCGTCACTGTGGGTCGTTTTTGACGTTTCGAAATGTGTGGACGTTGTGTTCGGTGCTATATCATTTCAATTCCGTAGTTTTCTCAATTACGTTTACGAGCGTGTATGCTGCCTTTAAATTTGTTGCCGTTTGACACACTAAGGCCTCTAGTCCGTAATACCCTAGGTCCTGTACCTAAGGTGCCCATGGAGTATTTAGCCACAAACCGCGATTTCGCCAACCTGAATCGCCGGTCATTGTCGTGTAAGATCCCACAATCTGCCCTTCCCAGACTTCTGAGCTAATCCAATGCACCGTTCTCCGCTTTGCAGGTAACTCGATTCAAGGATAGACACCTTTCTCAACTTCGAAGAGTATACCATCTACTGCGGTAACGCTGATGATAGTAGAGAGGGAAGCCGTGCCTTAGAGGCATTGTGCTCAATGTCGAGTAGGAATGCATTTGCAAGTTCATACAGGATTCAATCTGTACATAGTGAGCGCGTGTGCGCCAAGACTGCCGAAGACAGTTCGAAGGATGCGATCCACGAGGAACTCAACACGCTGCTACCCAGGGGACATTGTCAATATGCAGGTGCCGTGGAAATGGACCCGAAAGAAGGAATTCACCAGAAAGCAGATGTAGTCGGTTAATGATTTTAGCATAGCGAACATCGGAAAACGGTTACAGCCATCAACTTACCAAATCCAACTACTTCCAGAAAACAGCGAAAGCATAAAATTGACTTTGAAATTGCAGCTCGACTATGATCTGAAAAGGGATATTCCAGTTTAGAAATTTTGAAGATCTAGAGCCATGTGAGATGCCATATTCGATTCGAATCACCGTCTCGTTCTGTTGAACGCCACTGTCAGGTTCCATAAAAGGAAGCAAGGAGACCAATCTCTTCAGAGTATTGACACGAGAAGTGTCAGAGATGAAGAATGCAGAAGGAAGTTAAGACGTCGCATTTCTATCCACATCGGCGCATGAACAAAGAAGAAACTTTGCGACACGGATTCCTTCATGAAGTGGATTTAGGTCGCATTGAAAAAAAAAGAAAAAGAAAAAAAGCACTTCCTGCCATCGTTCCAGCGAAGTGACTTGCACGATTAGCCGCAATTATTTCAGGATTAACACTGATGAATCGAGGGATACATCCCCAGTATATACACGAATGAAATTTTCGAAAATTTTTCGAAAGTTTTTTCGAAAATTATTTCGTTCGTTTTCGTTCGTTCGAAACCTCGTCGAAGGAAATTTTAATTAAATTCCGTTCGTTCGAAGTGTCGTCGAACAACTTTTTTTCAAATTTCTTTCGTTCGAAATTTGGTCGAACGAAAATTTTTCAATTTACTTTCGTTCAAAATCCGATATTTCGAGTTTTTTTCGAAATTTTTTCGAAATTGTTCGTTCGAAATTCTTTCGAAGAAATTTCGAAATTTCTAGCGAATTTCGAAAAAAAAATCGAAATTTCGAAAACAATCGAAGTTTCGATTAGTTTCGAAATTTGTTCGCTCGACCTCCGAAATTTCGAAAGTTTTTCGAAATTTGTTCGTTGGAAATTCTTTCTAACGAAATTTTTTCGATTTTCTTTCGTTCGACGTTTTTTTAGAAATTTTACTACTAGAATCCCCAAGCAAATGTTGCTTCGCTCCTTATGAAGGGAGCGATTAGAACCCGATGAACAGCATGTGGAGTAACCGCGACGGGACACGCAGCGCGAGGTTTAGGAAGGGTATCGTAGTGTTAATGTGAGGGAATTAAAGGCACTCGTTCCCCCACAATCAGTTTCGAAAATTTTCGGGCAATGAAAAGATAAGACGCGGATGACATTTAAACGATCGATCCACGGCGTTTCTTGTCATTCTATCTTATGCTTTTTTGATATCATGTGTGTTTTTTCTTATCGCTCTCCATTTCTAGGAAACATGTTTAAATATTCATATCTATCATCCATTCTACCTGCAAGGTCAACTACAGTCCACCCCAATAGGGCAAAGCGGTCGTGCTGTTGCGTTTTTTCACTAACAATAAGTACAGTAGCTATGGCTGGTTCGTTTCCAAGTTTGTCACTTATCAGTGAGGAGAGACTGATGACATTTTCAAGGCGAGTTGTTTTCTTCGCTTCTTTCAATTTTCTGAGTTATTTCTGCTTGTTCTTCCACTAAAGACTTTGGGTACATTAGTAGTGTGTGTATTGGCAAATCTGACCTTTTTAAATGTTTCCGGTGATTTTAATCAGAAGTTCTTAGGAAAATTAACTTAACTGCGTCATTGAGTATGGGAATCTCAGCGGAAACGCACCAAGACTCCCCATTTTTAGAATTCTCCTAAATTGAACCGCGCCAGTCACAGCTTTAGTGCATACCCATCCTCTATTTCGGAGTCAAATTTACTTTGCTCATTCGTCTTCGTGTGCGGAGTGAGGGAAGAGACAGCGAGAAAGGGTGGGGGAAAAGGAGACGCAGCATACGCGCGCACTCGCACGCGATCGACGAAAATAAATTTCACTCCGAAATAGAGGATACCACGGACTGATACCAGCATAAACGGGAGTTTCAAATAATGATTCGCTGGTTATTGTGGTGGAGACAAAAAGAAACAAATTGAAGATTTTTGGACCTCCTTTATGCCTTCGGTGGATCAAAAGCGACAAAACTATAATTTTCTGGGATTTTGGTAACTGAAATTTTTTCAGCCTTAACTTTTGTTCGAGGGGTTTATTTGGGGTGCTGAGGGTAACTTACGATCACCTCACTAATTGTAAGTGCATCTTTTCCCTCACACGAACCCCTTGTGAGGGGCCGACTCCGCTCACTTTAGGGATACTATAGGCTCTGTCGGTGGGGAAGGATGGCTATCGTGGTTGCCATGTTCCCCTCGATTCATCAGAGAACGACACTGCACCGTTGAGGTTTCAGATCAGCTTCGACTTGCTCCGACCACGTCTTCTTCGGCCTGTTCTCTCAACTTTCCGCAGTGTTAGTGGCGTTCTCCATAACTAGACGTTCGCTTGAATAACTCTGGCCGCGAGTGTGTCATAATGAAGATCTTTACAAGGAATCAACACAGTACGTCAACGCTTGACGTATGGGAGGTGCCAGCATCTCCCAACCTCTTCTCAAGCGGCAACGAATGTCGACTTCTTATGTTTGAGACCTCGACCAAGATGCGGACTGAGCGTCAGGCGGAAGCCGGCCGATTAATTCGAAGTAAGTCAGATCAGCGTATGGTCTCTTTGTCAAACTTTGCCTAAAGACCTGACCACTGTAACTCACCGTGCGGCGTTCACCACCCTGATTTTTTTCTCATTTTTTATCAAAAACGAAAGTTTAGGGGTTGGGTCATGTATCACACGTTGAATTGACTTCTCAAAGCCGGCCGTAAGCTCTCTTATTAAAGAAAATCAAGATATACTTATGGAAATCTTGTTCGAATTTGTTTTTTTTGCGCTGGTGACTAGTGAGAAACTTAACTCTTTACAAAGCGTGCATTACCGGCTTGTCCTGTTCTCTCTCTCTCTCTCTCGCTCTCTCCCTCTCTCTCTTTCTCTCACTGCCCTTTGTTGCCTGTCTCTCAAGTCCGCAACGCACTATGTAAACAAGATCTGAGAAGGATAGCATATTTTTCGTGATCGCTTTATTATAAAACCAACATCAATAGTTTTAATCCGGAGTAAAGTGTATAACAATATTTCAGCTGGTGTCTCCAAGCGCTGAGATGCATGAACGTGTATTGCCCATGGCAACAGCCAGTGATCGCTGTTATTAGTAACGGGACAGCAAGTATTCTTCACTGCTTAACTGCGCTAACATCTACTTGTAATTCTCCGAATCTGCGCGTTGGACAACTTTATTTTTCCACACTTTTTGATTATAAAGTCAGGGCAGAAGATAGCTGCTAGCATTCTATGCTTCTCTGGGCCAAATTCCGGTCCGCAATTGCGTCTCGACACGCTTTGCGGCCGCACGCGCTCGAGTCAATCGGCTTTCCAGCGCCAAAGCCGACTCGATGGGGCTTTTTTATACAGTTTTCTCCAATGGTGTGTAGTTTCCAGTTTTCAAAACCTACTTAGAGTAAACAGTTCGGCTGCTGCGGCGCTGGAAACTCTTCCGACTTGAAAGCGCGCAGCCGCAAATCTTGTCGATACGCTACTGCGGACCGGAATTTGGCTCAGAGAAGCACAGTGCAGCTTCGCTCTATATCAACGCTGTGCGCTTTACTTCTGCATCCTCTATCTCGGAGTGAAATTCATTTCCATTCATCGAAGGAAAAGGGTAAATTTGGCTTCGAACCAGAGGATACATTGTCCCGAATGAGTCGATCAATGAAAAGTTCAAAGAAGCAGTGTTTTCCTCTACTTCTGTGCAGGTAAGCAGCCTCATCACCTACTCATTGTGTGCGTACCGTAATCCTGAGAGCCTCATTCATCGCTTTATTCACATACCCGTTGTTTTTTGAACATTTATTATAATTTAACATTTTCTTCGTTGAGGACTCCTGTGGTACACGTTTATGATGTTGACACCCTCTCCACATAGTCGTTGGTTTGTTTATGGATAACATCTCAGAGGACACGGATTAGTATGATCTCTACAAAACGGATTTTAGCAGCCGGGATTCTGTGTTACCGTAACCCCATTCGCCGTGGAGCGCCTTATTGTATCGAGCGCCATCATCACACCTAAGTGGTATTTGAGGCTGAGATCAGCCACGGGGAGTGGTTTTGTTCTAAAACTGAGTGGATTTATCTTGTACATTGTATGCTTAGGTATTTATAACGCATTTCAGTGATTTCTTGCTTGTCTCTCTTCACTTAAAAATCTGTGTTCTTTTGGATTGATGCATATGCCTTTCTCTTATAATTTCTATCTGAATCGTTCCGTTCTTAAATCCACGGTTCAACATCACAAATTTCACATCTCGGTGCACCTTAATAAACACATATGACTGATATCTTCTTTCATGTAAACGCAGTTGTTTTCAACATATCAATGCATGAGTGATTTTTTTCCGCTCGTCACTACTTTTCATCCTTCGTGACTGAAAAAGAACTGCATCATGACAGAAAAGTCGTACTTACGTTCAGTGCGATTAACCCATTCACGACCGCATATCTCATCACAAGAACGTGCTTTCCGAATGCTGAGTTCTCACCACAAAAAGGAATGCCTGGACATACGCTTGATCGGAATGTTCTTCTTCCTACATTTTCTTACAAGTTTCTTGATCCGTGTGAAGCTGCACTTTAACACCGTATCTGAACATTTGTTCGAAAAAAAAAGCTTGGTCTGTAATAGAAACCATGACTGTGAAAGATTATCGGCAAGCTCATTCTTTCTAACAAGGTGCACACCCACGCCGCTTCGTAGCGTACTTGTAGGCGTGGATTTTGACGCATAAAATGATAGAATAACTATCAATTGAGCACTTAGTTATAATCGTTCCTCGAAACCCAGTTCGATCCCACACACCTTCCTCTGCGTCGGCGCACTTACAGTTGAGTCTAACACATTTCCCCCGGCGCTTCGCGCAATCCGAGTTGGGTACAACACCCTTTTCTAGGCGCTCGGCGCACTCACATTTGGGTCCAACACATTTTCCCCGGCGCTCGGCGAACTCCCAGTTGGATCCAACACACATTTCTCGCCGCTCGGCGCACTCCCAATTGGGTCCAACACACTTTTTTCCGGCGCTCGGCGCACTCCCAGTTGGGTCCAACACCCTTTTCTCGGCGCTCGGCGCATTCACAGTTGGGTTCAACACATTTTCCCCGGCGCTTCGCGCATTCCCAGTTGGGTAAAACACACCTTACCCGGCGCTTGGCGCACTCCCAGTCGGGTCCCACACACTTTTTCCGGCACTCGGCGCACTCCCATTTGGGTCCAGCGCACTTGTCCCGGCGCTCGGCACACTCCCAGTTGGGTCCAACACCCTTTTCTCGGCGCTCGGCGCACTCCCAGTTGGTTCCCACACACTTTCCCCGGCGCTAGGCGCACTCCCAGCTGGGTCCCACACACTTCTCCCGGCGCACTCCCAGTTGGGTTCAGCGCACTTTTCTCGGCGCTCGGCGCACTCCCAGTTGGGTCCAACACACTTTTCTCGGCGCTCGGCGCACTCCCAGTTTGATCCCACACACTTTTCCCGGCGCTCGGCGCACTCCCAGTTGGGTCCCGCACACTTTTCCCGGCGCTCGACGCATTCCCAGTTGGGTCCCACTCACTTCTCCCGGCGCTCGGCGCACTCACATTTGGGTCCCACACGCTTTTCTCGGCGATCGGCGCACTCCCAGTTGGGTCCCACACACTTTTTCCGGCGACTGGCGCACTCCCAGTTGGGTCCAACACACTTTTCCCGGCGATTTGCGCACTCCCAGTTGGGTCCAACACACTTTTCTCGGCGCTCGGCGCACTCCCAGTTGGGTCCCACACACTTTTCCCGGCGCTCGGCGCACTCCCAGTTGGGTCCCACACACTTTTCCCGGCGATTGGCGCACTCCCAGTTGGGTCCAACACACTTTTCTCGGCGCTCGGCGCACTCACAGTTGGGTCCCACACACTTTTCCCGGCGATTGGCGCACTCCAAGTTGGGTTCAACACACTTTTCTCGGCGCTCGGCGCACTCCCAGTTGGGTCCCACACACTTTTCCCGGCGCTCGGCGCACTCCCAGTTGGGTCCCACACACTTTTCCCGGCGATTGGCGCACTCCCAGTTGGGTCCAACACACTTTTCTCGGCGCTCGGCGCACTCCCAGTTGGGTCCCACACACTTTTCCCGGCGCTCGGCGCACTCCCAGTTGGGTCCCACACACTTTTCCCGGCGATTGGCGCACTCCCAGTTGGGTCCAACACACTTTTCTCGGCGCTCGGCGCACTCCCAGTTGGGTCCCACACACTTTTCCCGGCGATTGGCGCACTCCAAGTTGGGTCCAACACATTTTTCTCGGCGCTCGGCGCACTCCCAGTTGGGTCCCACACACTTTTCCCGGCGCTCGGCGCACTCCCAGTTGGGTCCCACACACTTTTCCCGGCGCTCGGCGCACTCCCAGTTGGGTCCCACACACTTTTCCCGGCGCTAGGCGCACTCCCAGTTGGGTCCCACACACTTTTCCCGGCGATTGGCGCACTCCCAGTTGGGTCCAACACACTTTTCTCGGCGCTCGGCGCACTCCCAGTTGGGTCCCACACACTTTTCCCGGCGATTGGCGCACTCCAAGTTGGGTCCAACACACAATTCTCGGCGCTCGGCGCACTCACATATGGGTCCCACACGCTTTTCTCGGCGCACTCCCAGTTGGGTCCAACACACTTTTCTCGGCGCTCGGCGCACTCACATTTGGGTCCCACACGCTTTTCTCGGCGCTCGACGCACTCCCAGTTGGTTCCCACACACTTTCCCCGGCGCTAGGCGCACTCCCAGTTGGGTCCCACACACTTTTTCCGGCGCTCGACGCACTCCCAGTTGGGTCCCACTCACTTCTCCCGGCGCTCGGCGCACTCACATTTGGGTCCCACACGCTTTTCTCGGCGCTCGGCGCACTCCCATTTGGGTCCCACACACTTTTTCCGGCGATTGGCGCACTCCCAGTTGGGTCCAACACACTTTTCCCGGCGATTTGCGCACTCCCAGTTGGGTCCAACACACTTTTCTCGGCGCTCGGCGCACTCCCAGTTGGGTCCCGCACACTTTTCCCGGCGCTCGGCGCACTCCCAGTTGGGTCCAACACACTTTTCTCGGCGCTCGGCGCACTCCCAGTTGGGTCCCACACACTTTCCCCGGTACTCGGCGCACTCACATTTGGGTCCCACACGCTTTTCTCGGCGCTCGACGCACTCCCAGTTGGGTCCCACACACTTTTCTCGGCGCTCGACGCACTCCCAGTTGGGTCCCACATACTTTTCCCGGCACTCGGCGCACTCACATTTGGGTCCCACACGCTTTTCTCGGCGCTCGACGCACTCCCAGTTGGGTCCAACACACTTTTCTCGGCGCTCGGCGCACTCACATTTGGGTCCCACACGCTTTTCTCGGCGCTCGGCGCACTCACATTTGGGTCCCACACGCTTTTCTCGGCGCACTCCCAGTTGGGTCCAACACACTTTTCTCGGCGCTCGGCGCACTCACATTTGGGTCCCACACGCTTTTCTCGGCGCTCGACGCACTCCCAGTTGGCTCCCACATACTTTTCCCGGCACTCGGCGCACTCACATTTGGGTCCCACACGCTTTTCTCGGCGCTCGACGCACTCCCAGTTGGGTCCAACACACTTTTCTCGGCGCTCGGCGCACTCACATTTGGGTCCCACACGCTTTTCTCGGCGCACTCCCAGTTGGGTCCAACACACTTTTCTCATCGCTCAGCGCACTCCCAGTTGGGTCCAACACACTTTTCTCGGCGCTTGGCGTACTCCCAGTTGGGTCCAACACCCTTTTCTCGGCGCTCGGCGCACTCCCAGTTGGGTCCCACACACTTTCCCCGGTACTCGGCGCACTCACATTTGGGTCCAACACACTTTTCTCGGCGCTCGGCGCACTCACATTTGGGTCCCACACGCTTTTCTCGGCGATCGGCGCACTCCCAGTTGGGTCCAGCGCACTTTTCTCGGCGCTCGACGCACTCCCAGTTGGGTCCCACATACTTATCCCGGCGATTGGCGCACTCCCAGTTGGGTCCAACACACTTTTCTCGGCGCGCGGCGCACTCCCAGTTGGGTCCCACACACTTTTCTCGGCGCTCGACGCGCTCCCAGTTGGGTCCAACACACTTTTCTCGGCGCTTGGCGTACTCCCAGTTGGGTCCAACACCCTTTTCTCGGCGCTCGGCGCACTCCCAGTTGGGTCCCACACACTTTCCCCGGTACTCGGCGCACTCACATTTGGGTCCCACACGCTTTTCTCGGCGCTCGACGCACTCCCAGTTGGGTCCAACACACTTTCCCCGGTACTCGGCGCACTCACATTTGGGTCCCACACACTTTTCCCGGCGATTGGCGCACTCCCAGTTGGGTCCAAAACACTTTTATCGGCGCTTGGCGTACTCCCAGTTGGGTCCAACACCCTTTTCTCGGCGCTCGGCGCACTCCCAGTTGGGTCCCACACACTTTCCCCGGTACTCGGCGCACTCACATTTGGGTCCCACACACTTTTCTCGGCGCTCGACGCGCTCCCAGTTGGGTCCAACACACTTTTCTCGGCGCTTGGCGTACTCCCAGTTGGGTCCAACACCCTTTTCTCGGCGCTCGGCGCACTCCCAGTTGGGTCCCACACACTTTCCCCGGTACTCGGCGCACTCACATTTGGGTCCCACACGCTTTTCTCGGCGCTCGACGCACTCCCAGTTGGGTCCAACACACTTTTCTCGGCGCTCGGCGCACTCACATTTGGGTCCCATACACTTCTCCCGGCGCTCGGCGCACTCCCAGTTGGGTCCCACAACTTTTCCCGGCGATTGGCGCACTCCCAGTTGGATCGAACACACTTTTCTCGGCGCTCGGCGCACTCACATTTGGGTCCCACACGCTTTTCTCGGCGCTCGACGCACTCCCAGTTGGGTCCAGCGCACTTTTCCCGGCCCTCGGCGCACTCACATTTGGGTCCCACACGCTTTTCTCGGCGCACTCCCAGTTGGGTCCAACACACTTTTCTCGGCGCTCGGCGCACTCCCAGTTGGGTCCCACACACTTTTTCCGGCGCTCGGCGCACTCCCAGTTGGGTCCCACACACTTTTTCCGGCGCTCGGCGCACTCCCAGTTGGATGCAACACACTTTTCTCGGCGCTCGGCGCACTCCCAGTTGGGTCCAACACCCTTTTCTCGGCGCTCGGCGCACTCCCAGTTGGGTCCCACACACTTTTCCCGGCGCACTCCACTCACATTTGGGTCCCACACGCTTTTCTCGGCGCACTCCCAGTTGGGTCCAACACACTTTTCTCGGCGCTCGGCGCACTCCCAGTTGGGTCCCACACACTTTTCCCGGCGCTCGACGCATTCCCAGTTGGGTCCCACTCACTTCTCCCGGCGCTCGGCGCACTCACATTTGGGTCCCACACGCTTTTCTCGGCGCTCGACGCACTCCCAGTTGGGTCCAACACACTTTTCTCGGCGCTCGGCGCACTCACATTTGGGTCCCACACGCTTTTCTCGGCGATCGGCGCACTCCCAGTTGGGTCCCACACACTTTTTCCGGCGCTCGGCGCACTCCCAGTTGGGTCCCACACACTTTTTCCGGCGCTCGGCGCACTCACAGTTGGATGCAACACACTTTTCTCGGCGCTCGGCGCACTCCCAGTTGGGTCCCACTCACTTTTCTCGGCGCTCGGCGCACTCCCAGTTGGGTCCCACACACTTTTCCCGGCGATTGGCGCACTCCCAGTTGGGCCCAACACACTTTTCTCGGCGCTCGGCGCACTCCCAGTTGGGTCCCACACACTTTTCCCGGCGATTGGCGCACTCCCAGTTGGGTCCAACACACTTTTCTCGGCGCTCGGCGCACTCCCAGTTGGGTCCCACACACTTTTTCCGGCGCTCGGCGCACTCCCAGTTGGGTCCAACACACTTTTCTCGGCGCTCGGCGCACTCCCAGTTGGGTCCCACACACTTTTCCCGGCGCTCGACGCATTCCCAGTTGGGTCCCACTCACTTTTCTCGGCGCTCGGCGCACTCCCAGTTGGGTCCCACACACTTTTCCCGGCGATTGGCGCACTCCCAGTTGGGTCCAACACACTTTTCTCGGCGCTCGGCGCACTCCCAGTTGGGTCCCACACACTTTTCCCGGCGATTGGCGCACTCCCAGTTGGGTCCAACACACTTTTCTCGGCGCTCGGCGCACTCCCAGTTGGGTCCCACACACTTTTTCCGGCGCTCGGCGCACTCCCAGTTGGGTCCCACACACTTTTTCCGGCGCTCGGCGCACTCCCAGTTGGATCCAACACACTTTTCTCGGCGCTCGGCGCACTCCCAGTTGGGTCCCACACACTTTTCCCGGCGATTGGCGCACTCCCAGTTGGGTCCAACACACTTTTCTCGGCGCTCGGCGCACTCCCAGTTGGGTCCCACACACTTTTCCCGGCGATTGGCGCACTCCCAGTTGGGTCCAACACACTTTTCTCGGCGCTCGGCGCACTCACATTTGGGTCCCACACGCTTTTCTCGGCGCTCGACGCACTCCCAGTTGGGTCCAACACACTTTTCTCGGCGCTCGGCGCACTCACATTTGGGTCCCACACGCTTTTCTCGGCGCTCGACGCACTCCCAGTTGGGTCCCACACACTTTTCTCGGCGCTCGGCGCACTCCCAGTTGGGTCCCACACACTTTTTCCGGCGCTCGGCGCACTCCCAGTTGGGTCCAACACCCTTTTCCCTGCGCTCGGCGCACTCCCAGTTGGGTCCCACACGCTTTTCTCGGCTCTCTACGCACTCCCAGTTGGGTCCAACACACTTTTCTCGGCGCTCGGCGCACTCCCAGCTGGGTCCCACACACTTTTTGCGGCGCTCGGCGCACTCCCAGTTGGATCAAACACACTTTTCTCGGCGCTCGGCGCACTCCCAGTTGGGTCCCACACACTTTTCTCGGCGATTGGCGCACTCCCAGTTGGGTCCAACACACTTTTCTCGGCGCTCGGCGCACTCACATTTGGGTCCCACACACTTCTCCCGGCGCTCGGCGCACTCCCAGTTGGGTCCCACCCACTTTTCCCGGCGCTCGGCGCACTCCCAGTTGGGTCCCACACATTTTTCTCGGCGCTCGGCGCACTCCCAGTTGGGTCCCACACACATTTCTCTGCGCTCGGCGCACTCCCACTTGGGTCCCACACACATTTCTCGGCGCTCGGCGCACTCCCAGTTGGGTCCAACACACATTTGTCGGCGCTCGGCGCACTCCCAGTTGGGTCCCACACACATTTCTCTGCGCTCGGCGCACTCCCACTTGGGTCCCACACACATTTCTCGGCGCTCGGCGCACTCCCAGTTGGGTCCAACACACTTTTCTCGGCGCTCGGCGCACTCACATTTGGGTCCCACACACTTTTCTCGGCGCTCGGCGCACTCCCAGTTGGGTCCCACACACTTTTCCCAGCGCTCGGCGCACTCACATTTGGGTCCCACACGCTTTCCCGGCGCTCGGCGCACTCCCGATTGGGTCCAACACACTTTTCCCGGCGCTCGGCGCGCTCACATTTGGGTCCCACACACTTTTCTCGGCGCTCGGCGCACTCCCGATTGGGTCCCACACACTATCCCGGCGCTCGGCGCACTCCCAGTTGGGTCCAACACACTTTTCTCGGCGCTCGGCGCACTCCCAGTTGGGTCCCACACGCTTTTCTCGGCGCTCGGCGCACTCCCAGTTGGGTCCCACACACTTTTCCCGGTACTCGGCGCACTCACATTTGGGTCCAGCGCACTTTTCCCGGCCCTCGGCGCACTCACAATTGGGTCCCACACGCTTTTCTCGGCGCACTCCCAGTTGGGTCCAACACACTTTTCTCGGCGCTCGGCGCACTCACATTTGGGTCCCACACGCTTTTCTCGGCGATCGGCGCACTCCCAGTTGGGTCCAACACACTTTTCTCGGCGCGCGGCGCACTCCCAGTTGGGTCCCACACACTTTTCTCGGCGCTCGACGCGCTCCCAGTTGGGTCCAACACACTTTTCTCGGCGCTCGGCGCACTCACATTTGGGTCCCACACGCTTTTCTCGGCGTACTCCCAGTTGGGTCCAACACACTTTTCTCGGCGCTCGGCGCACTCCCAGTTGGGTCCCACTCACTTCTCCCGGCTCTCGGCGCACTCACATTTGGGTCCCACACGCTTTTCTTGGCGCACTCCCAGTTGGGTCGAACACACTCTTCTCGGCGCTCGGCGCACTCCCAGTTGGGTCCCACACACTTTTCCCGGCGATTGGCGCACTCCCAGTTGGGTCCAACACACTTTTCTCGGCGCTCGGCGCACTCCCAGTTGGGTCCCACACACTTTTCCCGGCGCTCGGCGCACTCCCAGTTGGGTCCCACTCACTTCTCCCGGCGCTCGGCGCACTCACATTTGGGTCCCACACGCTTTTTTCGGCTCTCTATGCACTCCCAGTTGGGTCGAACACACTCTTCTCGGCGCTCGGCGCACTCCCAGTTGGGTCCAACACACTTTTCCCGGCGCTCGACGCACTCCCAGTTGGGCCCCACACACTTTTCCTGGCACTCGGCGCACTCACATTTGGGTCCCACACGCTTTTCTCGGCGCTCGACGCACTCCCAGTTGGGTCCAACACACTTTCCCCGGTACTCGGCGCACTCACATTTGGGTCCCACACACTTTTCCCGGCGATTGGCGTACTCCCAGTTGGGTCCAACACCCTTTTCTCGGCGCTCGGCGCACTCCCAGTTGGGTCCCACACGCTTTTCTCGGCGCACTCCCAGTTGGGTCCAACACACTTTTCTCGGCGCTCGGCGCACTCACATTTGGGTCCCACACGCTTTTCTCGGCGCTCGACGCACTCCCAGTTGGGTCCAACACACTTTTCTCGGCGCTCGGCGCACTCACATATGGGTCCCACACGCTTTTCTCGGCGCACTCCCAGTTGGGTCCAACACACTTTTCTCGGCGCTCGGCGCACTCACATTTGGGTCCCACACACTTTTCCCGGCGATTGGCGCACTCCCAGTTGGGTCCAAAACACTTTTCTCGGCGCTCGGCACACTCACATTTGGGTCCCAGACGCTTTTCTCGGCGCACTCCCAGTTGGGTCCAACACACTTTTCTCGGCGCTCGGCGCACTCACATTTGGGTCCCACACGCTTTTCTCGGCGCTCGACGCACTCCCAGTTGGGTCCAGCGCACTTTTCCCGGCCCTCGGCGCACTCACATTTGGGTCCCACACGCTTTTCTCGGCGCTCGACGCACTCCCAGTTGGGTCCAACACACTTTTCTCGGCGCTCGGCGCACTCACATTTGGGTCCCACACGCTTTTCTTGGCGCACTCCCAGTTGGGTCGAACACACTCTTCTCGGCGCTCGGCGCACTCCCAGTTGGGTCCCACACACTTTTCCCGGCGATTGGCGCACTCCCAGTTGGGTCCAACACACTTTTCTCGGCGCTCGGCGCACTCCCAGTTGGGTCCCACACACTTTTCCCGGCGCTCGGCGCACTCCCAGTTGGGTCCAACACACTTTTCTCGGCGCTCGACGCACTCCCAGTTGGGTCCAACACACTTTTCTCGGCGCTCGGCGCACTCCCAGTTGGGTCCCACACACTTTTCCCGGCGCTCGACGCATTCCCAGTTGGGTCCCACTCACTTCTCCCGGCGCTCGGCGCACTCCCAGTTGGGTCCCACACACTTTTTCCGGCGCTCGGCGCACTCCCAGTTGGATCCAACACACTTTTCTCGGCGCTCGGCGCACTCCCAGTTGGGTCCCACACACTTTTCCCGGCGATTGGCGCACTCCCAGTTGGGTCCAACACACTTTTCTCGGCGCTCGGCGCACTCCCAGCTGGGTCCCACACACATTTCTCGGCGCTCTGCGCACTCCCGGTTGGGTCCAACACACTTTTCTCGGCGCTTGGCGCACTACCGGTCGGGTACCACACACTTTTCTCTGCGCTCGGCGCACTCCCAATTGGGTCCCACACACTTTTCCCGGCGCTCGGCGCACTCCCATTTGGGTTTCACACACTTTTCTCGGCGCTCGGCGCACTCCCAGTTGGGTCCCACACACATTTCTCGGCGCTAGGCGCACTCGCAGTTGGGTCCAACACACTTTTCTCGGCGCTCGGCGCACTCCCAGTTGGGTCCCACACTTTTTCTCGGCGCTCGGCGCACTCCCAGTTGGGTCCCGCACACTTTTCCCGGCGCTCGGCGCACTCCCAGTTGGGTCCAACACACTTTTCTCGGCGCTCGGCGCACTCCCAGTTGGGTCCCACACACTTTTCCCGGCGCTCGGCGCACTCCCAGTTGGGTCCCACACACTTTTCCCGGCGATTGGCGCACTCCCAGTTGGGTCCAACACACTTTTCTCGGCGCTCGGCGCACTCCCAGTTGGGTCCCACACACTTTTCCCGGCGATTGGCGCACTCCCAGTTGGGTCCAACACACTTTTCTCGGCGCTCGGCGCACTCACATTTGGGTCCCACATACTTATCCCGGCGATTGGCGCACTCCCAGTTGGGTCCAACACACTTTTCTCGGCGCTCGGCGCACTCACATTTGGGTCCCACACGCTTTTCTCGGCGCTCGACGCACTCCCAGTTGGCTCCCACATACTTTTCCCGGCACTCGGCGCACTCACATTTGGGTCCCACACGCTTTTCTCGGCGCTCGACGCACTCCCAGTTGGGTCCAACACACTTTTCTCGGCGCTCGGCGCACTCACATTTGGGTCCCACACGCTTTTCTCGGCGATCGGCGCACTCCCAGTTGGGTCCAGCGCACTTTTCTCGGCGCTCGACGCACTCCCAGTTGGGTCCCACATACTTATCCCGGCGATTGGCGCACTCCCAGTTGGGTCCAACACACTTTTCTCGGCGCTCGGCGCACTCCCAGTTGGGTCCCACACACTTTTCTCGGCGCTCGACGCACTCCCAGTTGGGTCCAACACACTTTTCTCGGCGCTTGGCGCACTCCCAGTTGGGTCCAACACCCTTTTCTCGGCGCTCGGCGCACTCCCAGTTGGGTCCCACACACTTTCCCCGGTACTCGGCGCACTCACATTTGGGTCCCACACGCTTTTCTCGGCGCTCGACGCACTCCCAGTTGGGTCCCACACACTTTTCCCGGCGATTGGCGCACTCCCAGTTGGGTCCAAAACACTTTTCTCGGCGCTCGGCACACTCCCTGTTGGGTCCCACACACTTTTCTCGGCGCTCGACGCGCTCCCAGTTGGGTCCAGCGCACTTTTCTCGGCGCTCGACGCACTCCCAGTTGGGTCCCACATACTTATCCCGGCGATTGGCGCACTCCCATTTGGGTCCAACACACTTTCCTCGGCGCTCGGCGCCTTCCCAGTTGGGTGCCACACACTTTTCCCGGCGATTGGCGCACTCCCAGTTGGTTCCAACACACTTTTCTCGGCGCTCGGCGCACTCCCAGTTGGGTCCCACACACTTTTCCCGGCGCTCGACGCATTCCCAGTTGGGTCCCACTCACTTCTCCCGGCGCTCGGCGCACTCACATTTGGGTCCCACACGCTTTTCTCGGCGCACTCCCAGTTGGGTCCCACACGCTTTTCTCGGCGCTCGACGCACTCCCAGTTGGGTCCAACACACTTTTCTCGGCGCTCGGCGCACTCCCAGTTGGGTCCCACACACTTTTCCCGGCGCTCGGCGCACTCCCAGTTGGGTCCCACACACTTTTCCCGGCGATTGGCGCACTCCCAGTTGGGTCCAACACACTTTTCTCGGCGCTCGGCGCACTCCCAGTTGGGTCCCACACACTTTTCCCGGCGATTGGCGCACTCCCAGTTGGGTCCAACACACTTTTCTCGGCGCTCGGCGCACTCACATTTGGGTCCCACACGCTTTTCTCGGCGCACTCCCAGTTGGGTCCAACACACTTTTCTCGGCGCTCGGCGCACTCACATTTGGGTCCCACGCGCTTTTCTCGGCGCTCGACGCACTCCCAGTTGGGTCCAGCGCACTTTTCTCGGCGCTCGGCGCACTCACATTTGGGTCCCACACGCTTTTCTTGGCGTACTCCCAGTTGGGTCCAACACACTTTTCTCGGCGCTCGGCGCACTCACATTTGGGTCCCACACGCTTTTCTTGGCGCACTCCCAGTTGGGTCGAACACACTCTTCTCGGCGCTCGGCGCACTCCCAGTTGGGTCCCACACACTTTTCCCGGCGATTGGCGCACTCCCAGTTGGGTCCAACACACTTTTCTCGGCGCTCGGCGCACTCCCAGTTGGGTCCCACACACTTTTTCCGGCGCTCGGCGCACTCCCAGTTGGATGCAACACACTTTTCCCGGCGATTGGCGCACTCCCAGTTGGGTCCAACACACTTTTCTCGGCGCTCGGCGCACTCCCAGTTGGGTCCCACACACTTTCCCGGTACTCGGCGCACTCACATTTGGGTCCCACACGCTTTTCTCGGCGCTCCACGCACTCCCAGTTGGGTCCCACACACTTTTCCCGGCGATTGGCGCACTCCCAGTTGGGTCCAACACACTTTTCTCGGCGCTCGGCGCACTCACATTTGGGTCCCACACGCTTTTCTTGGCGTACTCCCAGTTGGGTCCAACACACTTTTCTCGGCGCTCGGCGCACTCCCAGTTGGGTCCCACACACTTTTCCCGGCGCTCGACGCATTCCCAGTTGGGTCCCACTCACTTTTCCCGGCACTCGGCACTGTCACATTTGGGTCCCACACGCTTTTCTCGGCGCTCGACGCCCTCCCAGTTGGGTCCAACACACTTTTCTCGGCGCTCGGCGCACTCACCTTTGGGTCCAACACGCTTTTCTCGGCGCCCGGTGCACTCCCAGTTGGGTCCAACACACTTTTCTGGGCGCTCGGCGCACTCCCATTTGGGTCCAACACACTTTTCTGGGCGCTCGGCGCACTCCCATTTGGGTACAACACACTTTTCCCGGCGCTCGGCGCACTCACATTTGGGTCCCACACGCTTTTCTCGGCGCTCGACGCACTCCCAGTTGGGTCCAACACACTTTTCTCGGCGCTCGGCGCACTCACATTTGGGTCCCACACGCTTTTCTTGGCGCACTCCCAGTTGGGTCGAACACACTCTTCTCGGCGCTCGGCGCACTCCCAGTTGGGTCCCACACACTTTTCCCGGCGATTGGCGCACTCCCAGTTGGGTCCAACACACTTTTCTCTGCGCTCGGCGCACTCCCAGTTGGGTCCCACACGCTTTTCTCGGCGCTCGACGCACTCCCAGTTGGGTCCAACACACTTTTCTCGGCGCTCGGCGCACTCACATATGGGTCCCACACGCTTTTCTCGGCGCACTCCCAGTTGGGTCCAACACACTTTTCTCGGCGCTCGGCGCACTCACATTTGGGTCCCACACGCTTTTCTCGGCGCACTCCCAGTTGGGTCCAACACACTTTTCTCGGCGCTCGGCGCACTCCCAGTTGGGTCCCACACACTTTTCCCGGCGATTGGCGCACTCCCAGTTGGGTCCAACACACTTTTCTCGGCGCTCGGCGCACTCCCAGTTGGGTCCCACCCACTTTTCTCGGCGCACTCACATTTGGGTCCCATACACTTCTCCCGGCGCTCGGCGCTTTCCCAGTTGGGTCCAACACCCTTTTCTCGGCGCTCGGCGCACTCCCAGTTGGGTCCAACACACTTTTCTCGGCGCTCGGCGCACTCACATTTGGGTCCCACACGCTTTTCCTGGCGCACTCCCAGTTGGGTCCCACACACTTTTCCCGGCGCTCGACGCATTCCCAGTTGGGTCCCACTCACTTTTCTCGGCGCTCGGCGCACTCCCAGTTGGGTCCAACACACTTATACCGGCGCTTGGCGCACTCCCAGTTGGGTCCAACACACTTATTCCGGCGCTCGGCGCACTCACATTTGGGTCCCACACGCTTTTCTCGGCGCTCGGCGCACTCCCAGTTGGGTCCCACACACTTTTCCCGGCGATTGGCGCACTCCCAGTTGGGTCCAACACACTTTTCTCGGCGCTCGGCGCACTCACATATGGGTCCCACACACTTTTCTCGGCGCTCGGCGCACTCCCAGTTGGGTCCAACACACTTTTCTCGGCGCTCGGCGCACTCACATTTGGGTCCCACACACTTTTCTCGGCGCTCGGCGCACTCCCAGTTGGGTCCAACACACTTCTCCCGGCGCTCGGCGCAGTCACATTTGGGTCCCACACGCTTTTCTCGGCGCACTCCCAGTTGGGTCGAACACACTCTTCTCGGCGCTCGGCGCACTCCCAGTTGGGTCCCACACACTTTTCCCGGCGATTGGCGCACTCCCAGTTGGGTCCAACACACTTTTCTCGGCGCTCGGCGCACTCCCAGTTGGGTCCCACACACTTTTCTCGGCGCTCGGCGCACTCACATTTGGGTCCCACACGCTTTTCTTGGCGTACTCCCAGTTGGGTCCAACACACTTTTCTCGGCGCTCGGCGCACTCCCAGTTGGGTCCCACACACTTTTCCCGGCGCTCGGCGCACTCCCAGTTGGGTCCCACACACTTTTCCCGGCGCTCGGCGCACTCCCAGTTGGGTCCCACACAATTTTCCCGGCGATTGGCGCACTCCCAGTTGGGTCCAAAACACTTTTCTCGGCGCTCGGCGCACTCACATTTGGGTCCCACCCGCTTTTCTCGGCGCTCGGCGCTTTCCCAGTTGAGTCCAACACTCTTTTCTCGGCGCACTCCCAGTTGGGTCCAACACCCTTTTCTCGGCGCTCGGCGCACTCCCAGTTGAGTCACACACACTTTTCCCGGCGATCGGCGCACTCCCAGTTGGGTCCCACAGCTTTTCTCGGCGCTCGGCGCACTCCCAGTTGGGTCCAACACACTTTTCTCGGCGCTCGGCGCACTCACATTTGGGTCCCACACTATTTTCTCGGGGCTCAGCGCACTCCCAGTTGGGTCCCACACTTTTCTCGGCGCTCTGCGCACTTCCAATTGGGTCCCACACACTTTTCCCGGCGCTTGGCGCACTCCCAGTTGGGTCCAACACACTTTTCTCGGCGCTCGGCGCACTCCCAGTTGGGTCCCACACACTTTTCTCGGCGCTCGGCGCACTCCCAGTTGGGTCCAACACACTTTTCTCGGCGCACTCCCAGTTGGGTCCAACACACTTTTCTCGGCGCTCGGCGCACTCCCAGTTGGGTCCCACACACTTTTCCCGGCGCTCGACGCATTCCCAGTTGGGTCCCACTCACTTTTCTCGGCGCTCGGCGCACTCCCAGTTGGGTCCCACACACTTTTCCCGGCGATTGGCGCACTCCCAGTTGGGTCCAACACACTTTTCTCGGCGCTCGGCGCACTCCCAGTTGGGTCCCACACACTTTTTCCGGCGCTCGGCGCACTCCCAGTTGGGTCCAACACACTTTTCTCGGCGCTCGGCGCACTCCCAGTTGGGTCCAACACACTTTTCTCGGCGCTCGGCGCACTCACATTTGGGTCCCACACGCTTTTCTCGGCGCTCGACGCACTCCCAGTTGGGTCCCACACACTTTTCCCGGCGATTGGCGCACTCCCAGTTGGGTCCAAAACACTTTTCTCGGCGCTCGGCGCACTCCCAGTTGGGTCCCACACACTTTTCCCGGCGATTGGCGCACTCCCAGTTGGGTCCAACACACTTTTCTCGGCGCTCGGCGCACTCACATTTGGGTCCCACACGCTTTTCTTGGCGTACTCCCAGTTGGGTCCAACACACTTTTCTCGGCGCTCGGCGCACTCACATTTGGGTCCCATACACTTTTCCCGGCGATCGGCGCACTCCCAGTTGGGTCCAGCGCACTTTTCCCGGCCCTCGGCGCACTCACAATTGGGTCCCACACGCTTTTCTCGGCGCACTCCCAGTTGGGTCCAACACACTTTTCTCGGCGCTCGGCGCACTCACATTTGGGTCCCACACGCTTTTCTCGGCGATCGGCGCACTCCCAGTTGGGTCCAACACACTTTTCTCGGCGCTCGGCGCACTCCCAGTTGGGTCCCACACACTTTTTCCGGCGCTCGGCGCACTCCCAGTTGGATGCAACACACTTTTCTCGGCGCTCGGCGCACTTCCAGTTGGGTCCCACACACTTTTCCCGGCGATTGGCGCACTCCCAGTTGGGTCCAACACACTTTTCTCGGCGCTCGGCGCACTCACATTTGGGTCCCACACGCTTTTCTCGGCGATCGGCGCACTCCCAGTTGGGTCCCACTCACTTCTCCCGGCTCTCGGCGCACTCACATTTGGGTCCCACACGCTTTTCTTGGCGCACTCCCAGTTGGGTCGAACACACTTTTCTCGGCGCTCGGCGCACTCCCAGTTGGGTCCCACACACTTTTCCCGGCGCTCGGCGCACTCCCAGTTGGGTCCAACACACTTTTTCCGGCGCTCGGCGCACTCACATTTGGGTCCCACACGCTTTTCTTGGCGCACTCCCAGTTGGGTCGAACACACTCTTCTCGGCGCTCGGCGCACTCCCAGTTGGGTCCCACACACTTTTCCCGGCGATTGGCGCACTCCCAGTTGGGTCCAACACACTTTTCTCGGCGCTCGGCGCACTCCCAGTTGGGTCCCACACACTTTTTCCGGCGCTCGGCGCACTCCCAGTTGGGTCCAACACACTTTTCTCGGCGCTCGGCGCACTCCCAGTTGGGTCCCACACACTTTTTCCGGCGCTCGGCGCACTCCCAGTTGGGTCCAACACACTTTTCTCGGCGCTCGGCGCACTCCCAGTTGGGTCCCACACACTTTTCCCGGCGATTGGCGCACTCCCAGTTGGGTCCAACACACTTTTCTCGGCGCTCGGCGCACTCACATTTGGGTCCCACACGCTTTTCTCGGCGCACTCCCAGTTGGGTCCAACACACTTTTCTCGGCGCTCGGCGCACTCACATTTGGGTCCCACACGCTTTTCTCGGCGCTCGACGCACTCCCAGTTGGGTCCAACACACTTTTCTCGGCGCTCGGCGCACTCACATTTGGGTCCCACACGCTTTTCTCGGCGATCGGCGCACTCCCAGTTGGGTGCCACACACTTTTCTCGGCGCTCGGCGCCCTCCCATTTGGGTCCCATACGCTTTCCTCGGCGATTGGCGCACTCCCAGTTGGGTCGAACACACTTTTCTCGGCGCTCGGCGCACTCCCAGTTGGGTCCCACACACTTTTCCCGGCGATTGGCGCACTCCCAGTTGGGTCCAACACACTTTTCTCGGCGCTCGGCGCACTCCCAGTTGGGTCCCACACACTTTTCCCGGCGCTCGGCGCACTCCCAGTTGGGTCCCACACATTTTTCTCGGCGCTCGGCGCACTCCCAGTTGGGTCCCACACACATTTCTCGGCGCTCGGCGCACTCCCAGTTGGGTCCCACACACTTTTCTCGGCGCTCGGCGCACTCCCAGTTGGGTCCCACACACATTTCTCTGCGCTCGGCGCACTCCCACTTGGGTCCCACACACATTTCTCGGCGCTCGGCGCACTCCCAGTTGGGTCCAACACACTTTTCTCGGCGCTCGGCGCACTCACATTTGGGTCCCACACACTTTTCTCGGCGCTCGACGCGCTCCCAGTTGGGTCCAACACACTTTTCTCGGCGCTTGGCGCACTCACATTTGGGTCCCACACGCTTTTCTCGGCGATCGGCGCACTCCCAGTTGGGTCCAACACACTTTTCTCGGCGCTCGGCGCACCCCCAGTTGGGTCCCACACGCTTTTTCCGGCGATTGGCGCACTCCCAGTTGGGTCCAACACACTTTTCTCGGCGCTCGGCGCACTCCCAGTTGGGTCCCACACACTTTCCTCGGCGCTCGACGCGCTCCCAGTTGGGTCCAACACACTTTTCTCGGCGCTCGACGCGCTCCCAGTTGGGTCCAACACACTTTTCTCGGCGCTCGGCGCACTCCCAGTTGGGTCCCACACACTTTCCCCGGTACTCGGCGCACTCACATTTGGGTCCCACACGCTTTTCTCGGCGCTCGACGCACTCCCAGTTGGGTCCCACACACTTTTCCCGGCGATTGGCGCACTCCCAGTTGGGTCCAACACACTTTTCTCGGCGCTCGGCGCACTCACATTTGGGTCCCACACACTTTTCCCGGCGATTGGCGCACTCCCAGTTGGGTCCAACACACTTTTCTCGGCGCTCGGCGCACTCACATTTGGGTCCCACACGCTTTTCTCGGCGCTCGACGCACTCCCAGTTGGCTCCCACATACTTTTCCCGGCACTCGGCGCACTCACATTTGGGTCCCACACGCTTTTCTCGGCGCTCGACGCACTCCCAGTTGGGTCCAACACACTTTTCTCGGCGCTCGGCGCACTCACATTTGGGTCCCACACGCTTTTCTCGGCGATCGGCGCACTCCCAGTTGGGTCCCACACACTTTTCCCGGCGCTCGGCGCACTCCCAGTTGGGTCCCACACACTTTTCCCGGCGATTGGCGCACTCCCAGTTGGGTCCAACACACTTTTCTCGGCGCTCGGCGCACTCCCAGTTGGGTCCGGCACACTTTTCCCGGCGCACGGCGCACTCCCAGTTGGGTCCAACACACTTTTCTCGGCGCTCGGCGCACTCACATTTGGGTCCCACACGCTTTTTTTTCTCGGCGCTCGACGCACTCCCAGTTGGGTCCAACACACTTTTCTCGGCGCTCGGCGCACTCACATATGGGTCCCACACGCTTTTCTCGGCGCATTCCCAGTTGGGTCCAACACACTTTTCTCGGCGCACTCCCAGTTGGGTCCAACACCCTTTTCTCGGCGCTCGGCGCACTCCCAGTTGGGTCCCACACACTTTTCCCGGCGATCGGCGCACTCCCAGTTGGGTCCCACACGCTTTTCTCGGCGCACTCCCAGTTGGGTCCAACACACTTATCCCGGCGCTCGGCGCACTCCCAGTTGGGTCCAACACACTTTTCTCGGCGCTCGGCGCACTCCCAGTTGGGTCCCACACACTTTCCCCGGTACTCGGCGCACTCACATTTGGGTCCCACACGCTTTTCTCGGCGCTCGACGCACTCCCAGTTGGGTCCCACACACTTTTCCCGGCGATTGGCGCACTCCCAGTTGGGTCCAAAACACTTTTCTCGGCGCTCGGCACACTCACATTTGGGTCCCAGACGCTTTTCTCGGCGCACTCCCAGTTGGGTCCAACACACTTTTCTCGGCGCTCGGCGCACTCACATTTGGGTCCCACACGCTTTTCTCGGCGCTCGGCGCACTCCCAGTTGGGTCCAACACACTTATACCGGCGCTCGTCGCACTCACATTTGGGTCCCACACGCTTTTCTCGGCGCTCGACGCACTCCCAGTTGGGTCCAACACACTTTTCTCGGCGCTCGGCGCACTCACATTTGGGTCCCACACGCTTTTCTCGGCGATCGGCGCACTCCCAGTTGGGTCCAGCGCACTTTTCTCGGCGCTCGGCGCACTCCCAGTTGGGTCCCACACACTTTTTCCGGCGCTCGGCGCACTCCCAGTTGGGTCCCACACACTTTTCTCGGCGCTCGACGCACTCCCAGTTGGGTCCAACACACTTTTCTCGGCGCTTGGCGCACTCCCAGTTGGGTCCAACACCCTTTTCTCGGCGCTCGGCGCACTCCCAGTTGGGTCCCACACACTTTCCCGGTACTCGGCGCACTCACATTTGGGTCCCACACGCTTTTCTCGGCGCTCGACGCACTCCCAGTTGGGTCCCACACACTTTTCCCGGCGATTGGCGCACTCCCAGTTGGGTCCAAAACACTTTTCTCGGCGCTCGGCACACTCCCAGTTGGGTCCCACACACTTTTCCCGGCGATTGGCGCACTCCCAGTTGGGTCCAACACACTTTTCTCGGCGCTCGGCGCACTCACATTTGGGTCCCACACGCTTTTCTTGGCGTACTCCCAGTTGGGTCCAACACACTTTTCTCGGCGCTCGGCGCACTCACATTTGGGTCCCATACACTTTTCCCGGCGATCGGCGCACTCCCAGTTGGGTCCAGCGCACTTTTCCCGGCCCTCGGCGCACTCCCAGTTGGGTCCCACACGCTTTTTCCGGCGATTGGCGCACTTCCAGTTGGGTCCAACACACTTTTCTCGGCGCTCGGCGCACTCCCAGTTGGGTCCCACACACTTTTCCCGGCGCTCGGCGCACTCCCAGTTGGGTCCCACACAATTCTCCCGGCGCTCGGCGCACTCTCAGTTGGGTCCAACACCCTTTTCTCGGCGCTCGGCGCACTCCCAGTTGGGTCCCGCACACTTTTCTCGGCGCTCGGCGCACTCCCAGTTGGGTCCCACACACTTTTTCCGGCGCTCGGCGCACTCCCAGTTGGGTCCCACACACTTTTTCCGGCGCTCGGCGCACTCCCAGTTGGATGCAACACACTTTTCTCGGCGCTCGGCGCACTCCCAGTTGGGTCCCACTCACTTCTCCCGGCGCTCGGCGCAGTCACATTTGGGTCCCACACGCTTCTCGGCGCTCGGCGCACTCCCAGTTGGGTCCCGCACACTTTTCCCGGCGACTGGCGCACTCCCAGTTGGGTCCCACACACTTTTTCCGGCGCTCGGCGCAGTCACATTTGGGTCCCACACGCTTTTCTCGGCTCTCGACGCACTCCCAGTTGGGTCCAACACACTTTTCCCGGCGCTCGGCGCACTCCCAGTTGGGTCCCACTCACTTCTCCCGGCGCTCGGCGCACTCACATTTGGGTCCCACACGCTTTTCTCGGCGCTCGGCGCACTCCCAGTTGGGTCCAACACCCTTTTATCAGCGCTCGGCGCACCCCCAGTTGGGTCCCGCACACTTTTTCGGCGCTCGGCGCACTCACATTTGGGTCCCACACACTTCTCCCGGCGCTCGGCGCACTCCCAGTTGGGTCCAACACCCTTTTCTCGGCGCTCGGCGCACCACCAGTAGGGTCCCGCACACTTTTCGCGGTGCTCGGCGCTCTCCCACTTGGGTCCAATCCATTTTTCTCGGTCCTCGGCGCACTCGCAGTTGGGTCCTACACAATTTTTTCGGCGCACTTCCACCTGGATCCAACACGCTTTTACCGGCGCTTGGCGCACACGCGATTGGGTCCAACACACTTTTGTCGGCGCTCGACGCACTCCCAGTTGAGTTCAACACACTTTTTTCGGCGCTCGGCGCACTCCCATTTGAGTCCAACACACTTTTCTCGGCGCTCGGCGCACTACCAGTTGGGTCCCACACACTTTTCCCGGCGCTCGGCGCACTCACATTTGGGTCCCACACGCTTTTCTCGGCGCTCGGCGCACTCACATTTGGGTCCCACACGCTTTTCTTGGCGCACTCCCAGTTGGGTCCAACACACTTTTCTCGGCGCTCGGCGCACTCCCAGTTGGCTCCCACACACTTTTCCCGGCGATTGGCGCACTCCCAGTTGGGTCCAACACACTTTTCTCGGCGCTCGGCGCACTCACATTTGGGTCCCACACGCTTTTCTCGGCGCTCGGCGCACTCCCAGTTGGGTCCCACTCACTTCTCCCGGCTCTCGGCGCACTCACATTTGGGTCCCACACGCTTTTCTTGGCGCACTCCCAGTTGGGTCGAACACACTCTTCTCGGCGCTCGGCGCACTCCCAGTTGGGTCCCACACTTTTCCCGGCGATTGGCGCACTCCCAGTTGGGTCCAACACACTTTTCTCGGCGCTCGGCGCACTCCCAGTTGGGTCCCACACACTTTTTCCGGCGCTCGGCGCACTCCCAGTTGGGTCCCACACACTTTTTCCGGCGCTCGGCGCACTCCCAGTTGGGTCCCACACGCTTTTCTCGGCGATCGGCGCACTCCCAGTTGGGTCCCACTCACTTCTCCCGGCTCTCGGCGCACTCACATTTGGGTCCCACACACTTTTTCCGGCGCTCGGCGCACTCCCAGTTGGGTCCCACACACTTTTTCCGGCGCTCGGCGCACTCCCAGTTGGGTCCCACACACTTTTTCCGGCGCTCGGCGCACTCCCAGTTGGATGCAACACACTTTTCTCGGCGCTCGGCGCACTCCCAGTTGGGTCCCACACACTTTTCCCGGCGCTCGACGCATTCCCAGTTGGGTCCCACTCACTTTTCTCGGCGCTCGGCGCACTCCCAGTTGGGTCCCACACACTTTGCTCGGCTCTCGGCGCACTCCCAGTTGGGTCCCACACACTTTTCCCGGCGCTCGGCGCACTCCCAGTTGGGTCCCACACTTTTCCCGGCGCTCGGCGCACTCCCAGTTGGGTCCAACACACTTTTCTCGGCGCTCGGCGCACTCCCAGTTGGGTCCCACACACTTTTCTCGGCGCTCGGCGCACTCCCAGTTGGGTCCAACACACTTTTCTCGGCGCTCGGCGCACTCACAGTTGGGTCCCACACACTTTTCTCGGCGCTCGGCGCACTCCCAGTTGGGTCCCACACACTTTTCTCGGCGCTCGGCGCACTCCCAGTTGGGTCCCGCACACTTTTCCCGGCGCTCGGCGCACTCCCAGTTGGGTCCCACACGCTTTTCTCGGCGCTCGGCGCACTCCCATTTGGGTCCCACACGCTTTTCTCGCCGCTCGACGCACTCCCAGTTGGGTCCCACACACCTTTCTCGGCGCTCGGCGCACTCCCAGTTGGGTCCCACACACTTTCCCGGCGCTCGGCGCACTCCCAGTTGGGTCCAACACACTTTTCTCGGCGCTCGGCGCACTCACATTTGGGTCCCGCACGCTTCTCTCGGCGCTCGGCGCACTCCCAGTTGGGTCCAACACACTTTTCTCGGCGCTCTGCGCACTCCCAGTTGGGTCCCACACACTTTTCCCGGCGCTCGGCGCACTCCTAGTTGGGTCCAATACACTTTTCCCGGCGCTCGGCCCACTCCCAATTGGGTCCCACACATTTTTCTCGGCGCTCCGCGCACTCCCAGTTGGGTCCAACACACTTTTCCCGGCGCTCGGCGCACTCCCAGTTGGGTCCCGTACACTTTCGCCGGCGCTCGGCGCACTCCTAGTTGGGTCAAATACACTTTTCCCGGCGCTCGGCCCACTCCCAATTGGGTCCCACAAATTTTTCTCGGCGCTCGGCGCACTCCCAGTTGGGTCCCACACACTTTTCTCGGCGCTCTGCGCACTCCCAGTTGGGTCCCACACACTTTTCCCGGCGCTCGGCGCACTCCCAGTTGGGTCCAACACACTTTTCTCGGCGCTCGGCGCACTCCCAGTTGGGTCCAACACACTTTTCTCGGCGCACTCCCAGTTGGGTCCAACACACTTTTCTCGGCGCTCGGCGCACTCCCAGTTGGGTCCCACACACTTTTCCCGGCGCTCGACGCATTCCCAGTTGGGTCCCACTCACTTCTCCCGGCTCTCGGCGCACTCACATTTGGGTCCCACACGCTTTTCTTGGCGCACTCCCAGTTGGGTCGAACACACTCTTCTCGGCGCTCGGCGCACTCCCAGTTGGGTCCCACACACTTTTCCCGGCGATTGGCGCACTCCCAGTTGGGTCCAACACACTTTTCTCGGCGCTCGGCGCACTCCCAGTTGGGTCCCACACACTTTTTCCGGCGCTCGGCGCACTCCCAGTTGGGTCCAACACACTTTTCTCGGCGCTCGGCGCACTCCCAGTTGGGTCCCACACACTTTTTCCGGCGCTCGGCGCACTCCCAGTTGGGTCCCACACACTTTTTCCGGCGCTCGGCGCACTCCCAGTTGGATCCAACACACTTTTCTCGGCGCTCGGCGCACTCCCAGTTGGGTCCCACACACTTTTCCCGGCGATTGGCGCACTCCCAGTTGGGTCCAACACACTTTTCTCGGCGCTCGGCGCACTCACATTTGGGTCCCACACGCTTTTCTTGCGGCGCACTCCCAGTTGGGTCCAACACACTTTTCTCGGCGCTCGGCGCACTCACATTTGGGTCCCATACACTTTTCCCGGCGCTCGGCGCACTCCCAGTTGGGTCCCACACACTTTTCTCGGCGCTCGGCGCACTCACATTTGGGTCCCACACGCTTTTCTTGGCGTACTCCCAGTTGGGTCCAACACACTTTTCTCGGCGCTCGGCGCACTCCCAGTTGGGTCCCACACACTTTTCCCGGCGCTCGACGCATTCCCAGTTGGGTCCCACTCACTTTTCTCGGCGCTCGGCGCACTCCCAGTTGGGTCCCACACACTTTTCCCGGCGATTGGCGCACTCCCAGTTGGGTCCAACACACTTTTCTCGGCGCTCGGCGCACTCACATTTGGGTCCCATACACTTTTCCCGGCGATCGGCGCACTCCCAGTTGGGTCCAGCGCACTTTTCCCGGCCCTCGGCGCACTCACATTTGGGTCCCACACGCTTTTCTCGGCGCACTCCCAGTTGGGTCCAACACACTTTTCTCGGCGCTCGGCGCACTCACATTTGGGTCCCATACACTTCTCCCGGCGCTCGGCGCACTCCCAGTTGGGTCCAACACACTTTTCTCGGCGCTCGGCGCACTCACATTTGGGTCCCATACACTTCTCCCGGCGCTCGGCGCACTCCCAGTTGGGTCCAACACACTTTTCTCGGCGCTCGGCGCACTCACATTTGGGTCCCACACGCTTTTCTCGGCGATCGGCGCACTCCCAGTTGGGTCCCACTCACTTCTCCCGGCTCTCGGCGCACTCACATTTGGGTCCCACACGCTTTTCTTGGCGCACTCCCAGTTGGGTCGAACACACTCTTCTCGGCGCTCGGCGCACTCCCAGTTGGGTCCCACACACTTTTCCCGGCGATTGGCGCACTCCCAGTTGGGTCCAACACACTTTTCTCGGCGCTCGGCGCACTCACCTTTGGGTCCCACACGTTTTTCTTGGCGTACTCCCAGTTGGGTCCAACCATTTTTCTCGGCGCTCGGCGCACTCACATTTGAGTCCCATACACTTTTCCCGGCGATCGGCGCACTCCCAGTTGGGTCCAGCGCACTTTTCTCGGCGCTCGACGCACTCCCAGTTGGGTCCCACATACTTTTCCCGGCGCTCGGCGCACCGCCAGTTGGGTCCCACACACTTTTCCCGGCGCTCGGCGCACTCACATTTGGGTCCCACACACTTTTCTCGGGGCTCGGCGCACTCCTAGTTGGGTCCAGCACACATTTCTCGGCGCTCGGCGCACTCCCGATTGGGTCCCACACGCTTTCCCGGCGCTCGGCGCACTCCCGATTGGGTCCAACACACTTTTCTCGGCGCTCGGCGCACTCCCAGTTGGGTCCCACACACTTTTCCCGGCGCTCGGCGCACTCCCATTTGGATGCAACACACTTTTCTCGGCGCTCGGCGCACTCCCAGTTGGGTCCAACACACTTTTCTCGGCGCTCGGCGCACTCACATTTGGGTCCCATACACTTCTCCCGGCGCTCGGCGCACTCCCAGTTGGGTCCAACACCCTTTTCTCGGCGCTCGGCGCACTCCCAGTTGGGTCCCACACACTTTTCCCGGCGCTCGACGCATTCCCAGTTGGGTCCCACTCACTTCTCCCGGCGCTCGGCGCACTCACATTTGGGTCCCACACGCTTTTCTCGGCGCACTCCCAGTTGGGTCCAACACACTTTTCTCGGCGCTCGGCGCACTCCCAGTTGGGTCCCACACACTTTTCCCGGCGCTCGGCGCACTCCCAGTTGGGTCCCACTCACTTCTCCCGGCGCTCGGCGCACTCACATTTGGGTCCCACACGCTTTTCTCGGCGCACTCCCAGTTGGGTCCAACACACTTTTCTCGGCGCTCGGCGCACTCCCAGTTGGGTCCCACACACTTTTTCCGGCGCTCGGCGCACTCCCAGTTGGATGCAACACACTTTTCTCGGCGCTCGGCGCACTCCCAGTTGGGTCCCGCACACTTTTCCCGGCGCTCGACGCATTCCCAGTTGGGTCCCACTCACTTCTCCCGGCGCTCGGCGCAGTCACATTTGGGTCCCACACGCTTTTCTCGGCTCTCGACGCACTCCCAGTTGGGTCCAACACACTTTTCCCGGCGCTCGGCGCACTCCCAGTTGGGTCCCACTCACTTCTCCCGGCGCTCGGCGCACTCACATTTGGGTCCCACACGCTTTTCTCGGCGCACTCCCAGTTGGGTCCAACACACTTTTCTCGGCGCTCGGCGCACTCCCAGTTGGGTCCCACACACTTTTCCCGGCGCTCGGCGCACTACCAGTTGGGTCCTGCACACTTTTCCCGGCGCTCGACGCATTCCCAGTTGGGTCCCACTCACTTCTCCCGGCGCTCGGCGCAGTCACATTTGGGTCCCACACGCTTTTCTCGGCTCTCGACGCACTCCCAGTTGGGTCCAACACACTTTTCCCGGCGCTCGGCGCACTCCCAGTTGGGTCCCACTCACTTCTCCCGGCGCTCGGCGCACTCACATTTGGGTCCCACACGCTTTTCTCGGCGCACTCCCAGTTGGGTCCAACACACTTTTCTCGGCGCTCGGCGCACTCACATTTGGGTCCCACACGCTTTTCTCGGCGCACTCCCAGTTGGGTCCAACACACTTTTCTCGGCGCACTCACATTTGGGTCCCATACACTTCTCCCGGCGCTCGGCGCACTCCCAGTTGGGTCCAACACCCTTTTCTCGGCGCTCGGCGCACTCCCAGTTGGGTCCCACACGCTTTTCTCGGCTCTCGACGCACTCCCAGTTGGGTCCAACACACTTTTCTCGGCGCTCGGCGCACTCACATATGGGTCCCACTCACTTTTCCCGGCGCT